>JAEOAD010000008.1:49342500-49633908 GCA_036365145.1 Orientallactaga sibirica | reverse complement strand
ATTTAGTTCACAGCAGCTGAGAGACTGCAAGTATGCCCATTCTCTGTCTCTCCCTCTCTCTTTTCTGTCTGGAGGCTACCCTGAGACCACATACTGAATTCCAGGTCTGCCAGGACTAGAGTGAAACCCTACCTCGAAAAACCAGAAAAAAACCATGTATGTCTATTCACTAAGACATCATTTACATGGTGCTATATGTCAAGTACCTAGCATTTATTAAGTTTTTTTTTGTTTTGTTTTGTGAGGTAGGGTCTCACTCTGGCCCAGGCTGACCTGGAATTAACTATGTAGTCTCAGGGTGGCCTCGAACTCTCGGCGATCCTCCTACCTCTGCCTCCCGAGTGCTGGGATTAAAGGCGTGCGCCACCACGCCCGGCTTAGCATTTATTAAGTTTTAATTATTTTCTCCTCACTTGTAGTGCTCGCAAAAAGAAAAAATATATTGTTGGGGATGGTGGCACTTAGGAGACAGAGGTAGGAAGATCATTGTGAGTATGAGGCCACCCTGAGACTATATAGTGAATTCCAGGTCATCCTGGGCTAGAGAGAGATCCTACCTCAAAAAATAAAATATATATATATATATATAACTTTTATGCATGAAAAAAAGAAAAAAATGAAATACAAATCACACCAGAAAAGCCAGTGGCTTGAGAAGTTGTCTGGGGAGATATCAAGGCTTACAGGATCAAGTCCCTCAGGGAAAGCTCTGATGCTCTGCACAGCAGGAGGGAGGTGCTGCAAACACAAGGCTTTCATTGCAAGCAGACAGCAACATGGAGTTGATCAGGGTGGATCCCCAACATTCATTCTTCCTGCTATGGCAAGTTAATTCCCATTTGACTCCCTTTAAAAATAACAGAAGGGGGGCTGGAGAGAAAGCTTGGTGGTTAAGGCATCTGCCTGCTAAGCCTAAGAACACCTGTTTGATTCTCCATATCCCACATTTATCCAGACTTAAAGTGACACAAGGATGCAATGCCACACTTGTCCACTCCAGGGGGTGCCAGACTTAAGTGATCTAGATTTCATTGCTAGCTGAGAGCTGCTGCTGCTGGTGAGCCCATTCCTTTTTTTTTCTTTTTGTGTTTTCAAGGTAGGGTCTCACTCTAGCTCAGGCTGACCTGGAATTAATTATGTCATCTCAGGGTGGCCTGGATCTCATGGCGATCCAACTACCTCTGCCTCCCGAGTGCTGGGATTACAGGTGTGCGCCACCAAGACCTGCTGGCATGCCCATTCTTTTCCCCACTCTCCCCCTCCCTCCCCCCTTCCAAAAATAAGAATAACTAAACGGGCCAGGATGTGGTGGTGCACACCTTTAATCTGAGCAATAGGGAGGGCAGAGATAGGCAGATGGCTGTGAGTCTGAGACCATCCTTGGACTACAGAGTGAGTGCCAGATCAGTCTGGGATAGTATAAGACCCTAACTTGAAACCAAACAAACAACCAACAACAAAACAAGGGATGGGCAGACACATGAAGGGAGAACAATATTCAAACATGCCCTTGGCAGTTGGAAAACTAAACAAATTCATGTTTATGTAAAAAAAAAACTTTTAGCCGGGCGTGGTGGCTCCCAGCACTGGGAGGCAGAGGTAGTGCCAGATCTGAGCTGGAGAGTTTGAGACTACATAGTGAATTCCAGGTCAGCCTGGACCAGAGTGAGACCCTACCTTGCAAAACCAAAAAAAAAAAAAAAACTTTTAGGACTACTGAGGCAGTTTAGGATGACTGAACCCCCCCCCCAAAAAAAAGCAGGAATGTCATCAAGCCTGTGTTAGCAGTCCCCATGTTACAACAGACCAGAGAAGTCTTCTCCTTATCTCTTGCCTAAAGGAGCTCTCCAGATCATAAACAACCTGAGTCCTTCCCTGTACCCCTTTCCTAGAATTGCAAGTCCAGGAAGGCTTACATTTGGTAGTGGCATTGTGGATACTCAGCCCCAAACTTGGCATCATGGCAGGTTAGCTCAGCCCCCATTCCAAATCCATCAGTGACCTGGAACTCAGTATGTAGTCTCAGGGTGGCCTCAAAGTCACAGTGATCATCCTACCTCTGCTTACCAAGTGCTGGGATTAAAGGCATGCACTAGCAAGCCTGGCTTCTAATGTGTGTGTGTGTGTGTGTGTGTGTGTGTGTGTGTGTGTGTGTGTGTTATGTGTTCTTTTTTCTGTATTTATTTAACAGAGAAAGAGGAAGAGAGAGAATAGGTGCACCAGGGCCTCCAGCCACTGAACACCAACTCCAGATACATGTGCCCCCTTGTACATCTGGCTAATGTGGGTCCTGGTGAATTGAACTTGGGTCCTTTGGCTTTGCAGGCAAATGCCTTAACCTCTAAGCAAATTCCTCCAGCCCTGCTCCTGATTACTTTGACAGGCCTATTAGGGGAGAAGTCATGCTCTACTGGCATCAGGTTATATCTGGACAAAAACTCCCTCCCTACCACATTGTTTTTTTCTAGTATGGTCTCCTCCCTCCAGCCCAGGGTGACCTGAAATTCCCTATACACTATATAGTCTCAGGCTGACCTTGAACAGTGATCCTCCCACCTCTGCCTCCTGAGGGCTAGGATTAAAGGCATGTGCCACCACACCCAGCCCTACCTCATTCTTGACCTTCTTTGTGATGTATAGAGAACTTACTTTTTAAAAAAACAGTTATTGGGGGCTGGAGAGATGGCTTAGCGGTTATGGCTGATGTCTGTAGCCAAGGACCCTGGTCCACCTCTCCAGGCCCCACATAAACCAGATGCACATGGTGGTGAATGCATCTGGAGTACATTTGTGGTGGCTGGAGGCCCTGGTGCGCCCATTCTTTCTCCTCCCATAAATAAATACATAAATAAATCATTAAATATAATATTGGGCTGGAACCTATGGTTCTATTATAAATTCTTTTTTTTTTTAAGTTTTCAAAGATGGGGTCTGACTCTAGCTTAGGCTGACCTGAATGGTGGCCTGGAACTCAGAGAGATCCTCCTACATCTGCTGCCTGAGTGCTGATTAAAGTCATGAGCCACAATGCCTGGCCCATAAAATCTTATATATTGAAATGAGTTGCTCACCTCATTCAAACAAGTAACCTCCAAAAGCCACCAGCCACTGACGCAACTGCTGCTGAAGAATTTGGAGGCGCTTCTCTTGAGGCCCGCACCTGACGCCCCCTCATCTTCCATTCTCCTAAGGCAGACCCGGCTGCACCTGAGTGGAAGGCCTTCAGAGAGCAAAGCTGGGGACACGGAGATGTCTTCCCACCGCTGGTGACATGGTCAATATAAGTCACATTTTGGCATTAGCCATCTGATATGTTGCTAAGAATATGCAATTTAGTTTCTGGTCCTGGAATAGATTGGGTAAGAGGTCAACTAGGCATTCTCCTTCACCTGGGCATGGTGACAATATCAGAACACAAGCAGACCTTTGAGAAAACTGTTAAATAGCCCAAGGATACCTCCTTCTTTCCTAATAGCCATTAGTGTGAAAATATTTCCTCCTCTCAGCACCATTTGACATTTTAAAATCTTTTTTTTTTTTTCGAGGTAGGGTTTCACTCTATCTCAGGCTGACCTGGAATTCATTCTGTATTCTCAGGGTGTCCTTGTACTCAAGATGATCCTCCCACCTCTGCCTCCCACATGCTGGGATTAAAAGCATGTACCACCAGGCCAGGACTTAAAATCATTTTTTAAAAGCCCGCAGTCAGCTGAACAAGGGGAAAAATGCATGTGGAGTTCGTCTACAGTAGCTGGAGGCTCTGGGTGCACAATCTCTCCTCTACCCCCTCTCTGTGCAGGTTTCTCTCTCTCAAATAAATAAATAAAAATATATTTTTTAAAAAAGCCCCCAGGGTTGGGCTGGAGCAATGGCTTAGTCGTTAAATTGCTTGCCTGCAAAGGCAAAGGAGCCCAGTTCAATTCTCCAGGACCAATACGCCTGCGTCTACAGTTTGTTAGCAGTGGCTGGAAGCCCTTCTGCGCCCATTTTCTCTCTCATTCTGCCTCTTTCCCTCCCTCAAATAAGTAAAAATAAAGGCCCCCAGGTCTTTTCCTTAAACCCATGGCACTGGGCACTGACATGAAAGGAACACCTTCAACTTTCTCTTCTCTCTTCTCTTTCTGCAATTTTTTTTTCAAGGACCTCCATGGTGGGCTCTCCAGCCACATGTGTGCCTTTCCTTGGTTGTGTAGTTTTCTCAATAAATATAATAATTTAATAATAAAAACTCAAGATTGGCATGGTGGCACATGCCTTTAATCCCAGCACTTGGTAGGCAGAGGAAGGAAGATAGCCATGAGTTCAAGGACAGCCTGGAACTACAGAGTGAGTTCCAGGTCAGCCTGGGCTAGATAGAGTGAGATCCTATCTCAAAGATAGAGAGGGCGTGGGAGAGAAAACAAATAATAGCCTTGAAGCTCCAGGACCACCTCAATCCTTTTGTGATAAAAAAAACAAAACATGGGTTGAGCTGGGTGTGGTAGTACACACCTTTAATCCCAGCACTTGGAGGCAAAGATAGAAGGATCATTCAGTTGAAGGTCACCCTGAGACTACACAGTGAACAGGTCAGCCTGAACCAGAGTGAGAACCTACCTCGAAAAACCAAAAACAAAACAAACTAAAAATAATCCATGGGTACCCAAGTACTGCATGTGGTGACACATACCTATTATCCCAGTGAGAGGGAGTCAGGTAGCTTTGTTAGGTTAGTTTAGGGTGACTGGGCCCCGAAAGTAAAAAAGCATAAATGTCCTTAAATCTGCCCTTTCAATCTCCACTTTTCTAGAGATCAGAGAAGGATAATCTCCTTATCTCTTGATTGAAGGAGTTCTCTAGCCCTATTTTTCTACAAACAAACTGTGCCCCTCTTGGGACACAGAAGTTCCCTTCAGGAATTTAAACCAGATATTTGCATTGTGGTTGGTTAATCATGGCCCGAAAAGATGGCTTCATGGCTGGCCTCTTCCCGAGCCAGCCTCTAGCCTAGACCAATCACCCCTCACTCTGGCCTACCTATGTTTCTTTTTTCCTGGCTGTTCATCTCTCCTGAGCTTCCAGGATTGGGTAAGGTTCCCCTACTCCCACATGGTAGTTCTCTGTACTGTCTTCTCTGTCCTCTTTAAATCCCCTTTTTAGTTATTTATTAAGAGAGAGAGAGAGAAAGGCAGATGGTTAGAGAATGGGTGCACCAGGGCCTCCAGCCACTGCAAACAAATTCCCATGCATGCACCACTTCATGCATCTCAATTACTAGGTCCTGGGGAATTGAGTCTCAAACCCGGATCCTTTGGCTTCACAGGCAAGTGCTTAACAGCTAAGCCATCTCTCCAGCATTCTATATCCCTATTTCATGCTCAGCACACCTAAAGCCCGATGCACAAAGTGGTATGTGCATCTGTAGTTTGTTTGCAGCATCTCTTGCCTCACATATAAATACATTTTAAAATTTTTTTGAAATTGGACCTAGTGCTGGAGACATGGCTTAGTGGTTAAGGCGTCTGCCTGCTAAGCCTAAGAACACCTGTTTGATTCTCCATAAACCACATTTAGCCAGACTTAAAGTGACACAAGGGTGCAATGTCACAGTTGTCCACGAGGGGGTGCACGCATCCAGAGTTCATTCATAGCTGCTGAGAGCTGCTGGTGAGCCCATTCCTTTTTTTTTCTTTTACTGTTTTCAAGGTAGCGTCTCACTCTAGCTCAGGGTGACCTGGAATTCACTCTTTCTTTCTTTCTTTCTTTCTTTCTTTCTTTCTTTCTTTCTTTCTTTATTTATTTGCAAGCAGAGAGAGAATGGGCATGCAAGGGCCTCTAGCCACTGCAAACGAACTCCAGATGCATGTGCCCCTCAAGCTTCTGGCTTATGTGGGTCCTGGAGAATCGAACCAGGATCCTTTGGCTTTGCAGGCAAACGCCTTAACCACTAAGCCATTTCTCCAGCCCTAAATCTTTTTTTTTTTTTTTTGGTTTTTCGAGGTAGGGTTTCACTATAGCCCAGGCTCACCTGGAATTAACTATTTAGTCTCAGGGTGGCCTCGAACTCATGGCAATCCTCCTACCTTAGCCTCACAAGTGCTGGGATTAAAGGTGTGCACCACCATACCCGGCTGGAATTCACTCTTTATTCTCAGGGTGGCCTTGAACTCATGGTGATCCTCCTAGTGCTGGGATTAAAGGCGTGTGCCACCACACCCGGCTGTATTTTTTCTATCCTGGAATAGATCAGGAAACAGATCAATTATGTATTCACCCTCAACTGGTGACAATATCAGAACCCAAGCAGACCTTTGAGAAAACTGTTAAGCAGCCCACTTTCCTGCCTGCTAATATCTGTGAGCGTGAAAAAATTTACTCCACTCAGCACCATTTGATTTTTAAAATCTTTTTTTTCTAGGTAGGGTTTCACTCTAGCACAGGCTGACCTGGAATTCACTCTATATTCTAAGGGTATCCTTAAACTCAAGGCGATCCTCCCACATCTGCCTCCCACGTGCTGGGATTAAAAGCATCTACCACCAGGCCAGGACATAAAATCATTTTTAAGAAGCCCACAGTCAGCTGCACAAGGGGGCATATGCATCTGGAGTTCTTCTACAGTGGCTGGAGGCTCTGGGGTGCCCACTCTCTCCCTCTAAGCACCCCCCCCGTGCAGGTTTCTCTCTCTCAAAAAATAAATAAATAAAAATATAGTTTTTTAAAAAGCCCCCAAGGTTGGGCTGGTGAGAAGGCTTAGTGGTTAAATTGCTTGCCTGCAAAGGCAAAGGAGCCCAGTTCGATTCGCCAGGACCAATACGCATGCCTCTAGAGTTTGTTAGCAATGGCTGGAAGCCCTGGTGCGGCCATTTTCTCTCTCATTCTGCCTCTTTGCCTCCCTCAAATACATAATAATGAAAATAAAAGCCCCCAGGGCTTTTCCTTAAACCTGGTGGCACTGGGCACTCACATGACAGGAACTTCTTGAATTTTCTCTTCTCTTCTCTTTCTGCAGTTTTTTTCCAGGACCTCCATTGTGGGCTCTCCAGCCACGTGGGTGCCTTCCTTGGTTGTGTAGTTTCCTAAATAAATATAATAATTTAATAATAAAATCTTAAACTGGGCGTGATGGCACATGACTTTAATCCCAGCACTCAATAGGCAGACTTAGGAGCATAGCCATGACTTCAAGGACAGCCTGGAACTACAGTGTGAGTTCCAGGTCAGCCTGGGCTAGAGTGAGACCCTGTAATGCCCAGTTCATGGAGCCCCCACTGACCACCAAGGAAGACCAAACACGTATGCAAATCAAAGAGGGCTTAAGCTTGGCCTCTTGCCTTCACCAACACAGTGGATCCCTGTAAGAGGCTGGAGATTCAGAAAAATGGGCTTTTTATTGAGGTTTGAGCAAGGGGGAGGGGACTATCACCTACTCAACTACATGATTGGCTGATATGAACATTAACTGTACTTGGAGGTTCCTGATTGGTCTTAGGATTTTGGTGGGCCAGGTCTAGGGGAATTTCAAACTTAATTGGCTCAGAAAATGGCGGTTACATTCATTTGATTGGTTGACATTTACAAAACTCTGAGATGGTGGATCTTATTGGGCCATCCGGTCCAGGACCTTAAGAATGTTGAGTCATGCTCACAGGACAAGTTTATGGTTTTTCCTGGTACTGCTTGTTCTTCCCTTGATTCTGGGAACTCGCCCCTGTGGCCTACAGAGTGACTGAGGCCTATCACGGTGCTACTCTGGCCTGGGTCTTTCAATCCTACCTCAAAGAGAGAGAGGACTTGGGGAGAGAAAACAAATAATAGCCTTGAGCCTCCAGGATCACCTCAATCCCTGTGTGACACAAGAAAATCCTTGGTTGAGCCAGGCGTGGTGGACCACGCCTTTAATCCCGGCACTCCTGAGGCTGAGGTAGGAGGATCATGCAGTTAAAGTCCACCTGAAGACTACAGTGAACTTCAGGTCAGCCTGAACTCTTAGAGTGAGACCCTACCTCAAAAAACCAAAAAAGGGAGAGAGAGAGAAAGAAAAAAAAAAAGAAAACAAACTAATAAAACAATCCATGGATGTGGTGACACATACCTGTGATAACAGTGAGAGGAGGTCAGCTTTGTTAGGTGAGTATATAAACTTTTAAGTATGAACAATCAGGGGTACCTGCCAAAAGCTGTTACTGACAATTAAAACATTATCAAAGCCATGCATGGTGACACACGCCTTTAATCCCAGCACTTGAGAGGCAGAGGTAGGAGGATTTTGAGGAAGATTTTGAGGCCACCCTGAGACTACATAGTGAATTCCAGGTCAGCCTGGGCTACAGTGAGACCCTACCTCAAAAAACCAAACATTATCAAATGGCCAGGATATGATATACCAAAGATGGGGTGGCTCAAAGTTCAAAACAGGGTTTACCATGTAAGCCAGATGCACAAGGGGGCACATGCATCTGGAGTTTGTTTGCAGTAGCTGGATGCCCTGCAGGCTCATTCTCAATCTCTCTCCCCCACCCTTTCTCTGTCAAATAATGAGTAAATAAAAAGAAAAAAAGAAAATGCAGATCACACAAGGAAAGTCAGTGGCTTGAGAAGGTGTCTGGGGAGATATCAAGGTTTACAGGATCAAGTTCCTCAGGGAAAGCTATGCACAGCAGGAGGGAGGGAGGTGCTGCAAACACAGGGCTTTCACTGTATGCAGGCATCAACATGGAGTTGATCAGGGTGGTTCCCCAACATTCATTCTTCCTGCTATGGCAAGTTAATTCCCATCCGACTCCCTTTAGAATAACTAAAGGGGAGCTGGAGAGATGTCTTGGTGGTTAAGGTGTCTGCCTGCAAAGCCTAAGAACACCTGTTTGATTCTCCAGGTCCCACATTTAGCCAGACATAAAGTGACACAAGGGTGCAATGTCACTCTTGTCCACAAGGTGGTGCACGCATCTAGAGTTCATTCTCAGCTGCTGAGAGCTGCTAGTGAGCCCATTCCCTTTTTTTTCTTTTTTGTGTTTTTGAAGTAGGATCTCACTGTAGCTCAGGCTGACCTGGAATTAACTATGTCATCTCAGGATGGCCTCAAACTCCTACCACTGCATCCGAGTGCTGAGTTTAAAAGCATGTTCCACCACGCCCGGCTGGCATGCCAATTCTCTCTCTCTCCAAAAGAAAAACAAGAATGACTAAAGGGGCCAGGATGTGGTGGTGCCTAATCACAGCAAATTGCACTAGAGGTACAGAGGGCTGTGAGTTTGAGACCATCCTGGGACTACAGAGTGAGTGCCAGATCAGTCTGGGCTAGAATAAGACCCTAACTTGAAAACAAACAAACAACCAACAACAAAACAAGGTATGGGCAGACACATGAAGGGAGAACAATATTCAAACTTTCCCTTGCCCCTTCTAACACCAGTTGGAAAAATTAAACAAATTCATGTTTATGTCAAAAAAAATTTTTAGTTAGGACTACTGATGCAGTTTAGGATGACTGAACGTCCAAAAGTAAAAAGCAGGAATGTCATCAAGCCTGTGCTAGCAGTCCCCATGTTACTACAGACCAGAGAAGTCTTATCCTTATCTCTTGCCTGAAGGAGCTCTCCAGATCATAAACATGAGTCCAAGGTAATGGTGGGGCATACCATTAATCCCAGCACTTGGGAAGCAGAGGTAGGAGAATCGCTGAGAATCTAAATCTCTTTAGGAAAGCTTTAGGAAAGCTACTACACATAAAACCAAACATGGTATCATAGTCAAACAGCATTGACCACAGGGATAGAGCAAAGGCAATGTGTCAGTGGAGGAATGGCTGCATACATTACATACAATATTATCCAGATACTACAAAAAGAGGGTATAGGCATGCATATGCCAAAGCAGTGCCACTCATAAAATGAACCCATTAGAAACAAGCCTCCTCTCCCCAACAGTTAAACACAAAATATTTCAAAGAAAAAATTTAGAGCAAAAAAATAAAAAAATGGAGGATTGGAGCAATGGATCAGTGATTAAAGGTGCTTATTGATGAAGCCAGTCTCCCCCAGCTCCCTCTTTGTTAAAAAAATGGGCCAGGCACGGTGGCTCATGCCTGTAATCCCAGCACTTGGGAGGCAGGGGTAGGAGGATCTCTGTGTGTTCAAGGCCACCTGGACTAAACTGAAACCCTACCTTGAAACACCAAAAACAAAAATAAATAAATAAAGAAAAAGAAAAAATGAAAAAAAAATGGAAGAAACCGTCCCCAAAAGAGACTAAAGGGCATTCTTAAGCCCATGGTGAGAACCACCAAAAGCACTGAGGAGGATCCTCAGTGGAATGTGGATGGGGAATGGGGGGTACCATAAGAGGAATAGGACCAACACATGATTTGTTCATACAGTGAAGTTCATAATTAATAAACACAATAAAAAAGGGTTAGAGGGATGGCTCAGCAGTTAAGGCATTTGTCTGCAAAGCCAAAGTATCCAGGTTCCATTTCCCAGGACCCATGTTAGCCAGATGCACAAGGGGGCACAAACACCTGCAGTTTCTTTGCAGTGGCTGGAGGCCCTGGCACTCTCTTTCCCTCTTTCTCAAATAAATAATTAAATAAAAAATTTTAAGAAACAATAAAAAAGAGAACAAGGGAGAATCTTTAAGATGGCAAATACTACTTTCCTCATGGATTAAATGCATAACCAAGAGCCTACACGTGACTGTCTCATAGGACAAGATGAGGTCCATTTTTTTAATTTTTTTTAATTTATGTACTTGCAAGGAAACTATGTCATCTCAGGGTGGCCTGGAACTCCTATCTCTGCATCCCGAGTGCTGGGATTAAAAGCATGTTCCACCACACCCGGCTGGCATGCCAATTCTCTCTCTCTCCAAAAGAAAAACAAGAATGACTAAAGGGGCCAGGATGTGGTGGTGCACACCTTAAATTGCACTAATACAGAGGGCTGTGAGTTTGAGACCATCCTGGGACTACAGAGTGAGTGCCAGGTCAGCCTGGACTAGAATAAGACCCTAACTTGAAACCAAACAAACAACCAACAACAAAAAAAGGGATGGGCAGACACATGAAGGGAGAACAATATTCAAACATGCCCTTGCCCCTTCTAACACCAGTTGCAAAACTAAGCAAATTCATTTTATGTCCAAAAACAATTTTTTAGGACTACTGAGGCAGTTTAGGATGACTGAACCCCCAAAAGTAAAAATCAGGAATGTCATCAAGCCTGTGCTAGCAGTCCCCATGTTACTACAGACCAGAGAAGTCTTCTCCTTATCTCTTGCCTAAAGGAGCTCTCCAGATCATAAACAACCTGAGTCCAACCTAATGGTGGGGCATGCCATTAATCCCAGCACTTGGGAAGCAGAGGTAGGAGGATCGCCATGAATCTAAATCTCTTTAGGAAAGCTTAGGAAAGCTACAGCACATAAAGCCAAACATGGTATCATAGTCAAACAGCATTGACCACAGGGATAGAGCAAAAGGCAATGTGTCAGTGGAGGAATGGCTGCATACATTACATACAATATTACCCAGATACTACAAAAAGAGGGGTATAGGCTTGTATATGCCAAAGCAGTGCCACTTATAAAATGAACCCATTAGAAACAAGTCTCCCCTCCTAATAGTTAAACACAAAATATTTCAAAGGAAAAAATTAGAGCAAAAACTAAAAAAATGGAGGATTGAAGCAATGGATCAGTGATTAAAGGTGCTTGTTAATGAAGCCAGTCTCCCCAGCTCCCTCTTCATTAAAAAAAAAAAAAAATGGGCCAGGCAAGGTGGCTCATGCCTGTAATCCCAGCACTTGGGAGGGAGGGGTAGGAGGAACTCTGTGTGTTCAAGGCCACCCTGGACTAAACTGAAACCCTACCTTGAAACACCAAAAACAAAAAATAAATAAGGAAAAGAAAAAAGGAAGAAACCATCCCCAAAAGATACTAAAGTGCATTCATAATCCCATGGTGAGAACCACCAACAGCACTGAGGAGGATCCTCAGTGGAATGTGGATGGGGAATAGGGAGTACCATAAGAGGAATAGGACCAACACATGATTTGTTCATACAGTGAAGTTCATAATTAGTAAACACAATAAAAAAGGGTTAGAGGGATGGCTCAGCAGTTAAGGCATTTGTCTGCAAAGCCAAAGTACCCAGGTTCCATTCCCCAGGACCCATGTTAGCCAGATGCACAAGGGGGCACAAACACCTGCAGTTTCTTTGCAGTGGCTGGAGGCCCTGGCACTCTCTTTCCCTCTTTCTTGGTCAAATAAATAATTAAATAAAAAAAAATTTAACAAACAATAAAAAAGAGACCAAGGGAAAATCTTTAAGATGGCAAATACTACTTTCCTCATGGAATAAATGCATAACCAAGAGCCTAAACCTGACTGTCTCATAGGACAAGATGAGGTCCAATTTTTTTTATT
This sequence comes from Orientallactaga sibirica, assembly GCA_036365145.1. Lineage (NCBI taxonomy): Eukaryota > Metazoa > Chordata > Mammalia > Rodentia > Dipodidae > Orientallactaga > Orientallactaga sibirica. The sequence goes on along the minus strand of JAEOAD010000008.1, from coordinate 49,621,506 downwards.
TTTTATTTTTTTATTTTTTATTTTTTTATTTTATTTTTATTTTTATTTTTTGGTTTTTCGAGGTAGGGTCTCACTCTGGTCCAGGCTGACCTGGAATTAACTATGTAGTCTCAGGGTGGCCTTGAACTCTCTGTGATCCTCCTACCTCTGCCTCCTGAATGCTAGGATTAAAGGCATGTGCCACCACGCCCGGCCCTTTATTTATTTTTTAATTAATTTATTTGCAAGGAGAGAGCTGCTGCATACAAACTACAGATGCTTACACCACTTTGTGCATTGGGCTTTAAATGGGTACTGGGTTATCAAACCAGGATCATTAAGCTTTGCAGGCCAAGCATCTTAACTGCTAAGCCATCTCTCCATTCCCAAGACCAGGTCCAACTCCTGAGAATACTGAAGATGCAAAAGTTCAGAAGAGGGAAAACTCTTTGCCTTGATTTGTTCTCTGGAACTGAGCACATGAATACCTTTGAATGGGGTTATTTCAGTAACTAATAATGGAAGAAGGTGGTTGCGGTGAAAGGGTAACTACTATAGTTTGTATGGTGGATGTTCCCCTAATATTGAAGGCTTAATTCCACAGTCAGTGTGACATGACAGGGAGGGAGAAGAGCACTGAGGAGGTGGGACTCAAGGGAAGGAAGTTTAGGTGAGGAAGGCAATGTTCTTGAAGGTGATCCTGGGACCTGGCCTCCCCTCCTCACTCTGGATTCCAGGATTGTATGAGGTGAGCAGCTACTTCTACTAGGCACTCCAACCATCTGCCTTATCTGGGACCCAAAAGCAACAGGGCTGAAATGTCTTACCATGAGCAAAAATCAAGGCTTCCTTTTCTGAACTTGATCATCTTAGTGACCTCGTCCAAGTACTGAGTAACAGTGGCCAAAAATAAAACTAACAAATAAAGGGAGAGATTTTAGATAGTAAATAGTAATGCAACCCATACAAGCAATAGCTGCAGCATGCTTTACAGCCATCACACACCAGGCCCTATGAGTGATGGGACTTGGTAGTACTAATTGACTGTAGTTTGAACTGTAGTTGTTGGTGAGAACCATTGTTAACTTGGACCCATTCTCATCATATTCCATATTAATAAATTTTGCCAGCTTTATCTTCAAAGTAGTCTAATTATTTGTATTAATCTCATTACATTTTTATAGTGATTATATGATTTGAAAATAGAATGACTACTAGTTACTGACCCAGGTTCAACTGCCCAGTACCCACCTAAAGCCCGATGTACAAAGTGGTATATACATCTGTCATTTGTTTGCAGCATCTCTCTCCTCACATATAAATACATTTTTTTAAATTTTAAAAATTGGACCTAGGGATGGAGAGATGGCTTAGCAGTTAAGGTTCCTGCCTCCTAGGCCTAAGAACACTGGTTCCAATCTCCAGCGGTTCCAATCTCCAGGTCCCACTTTTAGCCAGATGCAAAGTGATGGAAGGATGCAATGCTGCATCTGCTGACAAGGGGGTACACACATCTGGATTTCATTCACAAAAGCTGAGAGACTGCTGGCGTGCCCATTCTCTGTCTCCCTGTCCCTTTCTGTCTGTCTCTCTGTGTCTCTGTCCATAATAAAAAAAAAAGATGGGTATGGTGGCACATGCATTTAAACCAGGCACTTGGGAGGCAGAGGTAGGAGGATCGCTGTGAGTTTGAGGCTACCCTGAGACCACATAGTGGATTCCAGGTCTTCCAGGACTAGAGTGAAACCCTACTTCGAAAAACCAGAAAAAAAACATGTATGTCTATTCACTAAGACATCATTTACATGGTGCTATCTGCCAAGTACCTAGAATTTATTAAGTTTTAATTATTTTCTTCTTAATTGTAGTGCTGGCAAAAAGAAAAAATATATTGTTGGGTATGGCGGCACTTAGGAGAAAGAGGTAGGAAGATCATTGTATGAGGCCACCCTGAGACTACATTGTGAATTCCAGGTTATCATGGGCTAGAGAGAGATCCTACCTCAAAAATTCATATATATAACTTTTATGTATGAACAATCAGGGGTACCTGCCAAAAGCTGTTACTGACAATTAAAACATCATCAAAGCTGTTTGTTCATGGTGACACACGCCTTTTATCCCAGCACTTACGAGGCAGAGGTAGGAGGATCACTAAGATTTTGAGGCCACCCAGAGACTACATAATGAATTCCAGGCCAGCCTGGGCTACAGTGAGACCCTACCTCAAAAAACCAAACATTATCAAATGGCCAGGATATGATATAACAAAGATGGGAGTGGCTCAAATTTCAAAACACAGTTTCCCATGTAAGCCAGATGCACAAGGGGGCACATGCATCTGGAGTTTGTTAGCAGTAGCTGGATGCCCTGCATGCTCATTCTCAATCTCTCTCCCCCACCTTTCTCTCTCACATAAGTAAATAAAAAGAAAAAAAGGAAATGCAGATCACACATGGAAAGCCAGTGGCTTGAGAAGGTGTCTGGGGAGATATCAAGGCTTACAGGATCAAGTCCCACATTTAGCCAGACATAAAGTGACATAAGGGTGCAATGTCACTCTTGTCCACAAGGGGGTGCACACATCTAGAGTTCATTCTCAGCTGCTGAGACCTGCTAGTGAGCCCATTCCCTTTTTTTTTTTTTTGTGTTTTTGAAGTAGGATCTCACTCTAGCTCAGGCTGACCTGGAATTAACTATGTCATCTCAGGGTGGCCTGGAACTCCTACCTCTGCCACCCGAGTGCTGGGATTAAAGGCATGTGCCACCACGCCCAGCTGGCATGTCAATTCTCTCTCTCTCTCCAAAAAAAAAAAAAAAAGACTAAAGGGGCCAGGATGTGGTGGTGCACACCTTTAATGGCACCAATACAGAGGGCTGTGAGTTTGAGACCATCCTGGGACTACAGAGTGAGTGCCAGGTCAGCCTGAGATAGAATAAGACCCTAACTTGAAACCAAACAAACAACCAACAACAAAAAAAGGGATGGGCAGACACATGAAGGGAGATCAATATTCAAACATGCCCTTGCCCCTTCTAACACCAGTTGCAAAACTAAGCAAATTCATTTTATGTCCAAAAAAAATTTTAGGACTACTGAGGCACTTTAGGATGACTGAACCCCCAAAAGTAAAAAGCAGGAATGTCATCAAGCCTGTGCTAGCAGTCCCCATGTTACCACAGACCAGAGAAGTCTTCTCCTTATCTCTTGCCTAAAGGAGCTCTCCAGATCATTAACAACCTGAGTCCTTTCCTGTACCCCTTTCCTAGAATTGCAAGTCCAGGAAGGCTTACATTTGGTAGTGGCATTGTGGATACTCAGCCCCAAAATTGGCATCATGGCAGGTTAGCTCAGCCCCCATTCCAAATCCATCAGTGACCTGGAACTCAGTATGTAGTCTCAGGGTGGCCTGGAACTCACAGTGATCCTCCTACCTCTGCTTACCAAGTGCTGAGATTAAAGGCATGCACTAGCAAGCCTGGCTTCTAATGTTTTGTGTGTGTGTGTGTGTTGTTTCTTTTTTCTGTATTTATTTATTTAACAGAGAAAGAGGAAGAGAGAGAATAGGTGCACCAGGGCCTTTAGCCACTGAACACCAACTCCAGATATATGTGCCCCCTTGTACATCTGGCTAATGTGGGTCCTGGTCAATTGAACCTGGGTCCTTTGGCTTTGCAGGCAAATGCCTTAACCTCTAAGCAATTCCTCCAGCCCTCTCTCTGCTCGATTACTTTGACAGGCCTACTAGGAGAAGTCATGCTCTACTGGCATCAGGTTATATCTGGACAAAAACTCCCTCCCTACCACATTATTTTTTCTAGTGTGGTCTCCCTCCACCCAGGGTGACCTGAAATTCCCAAAACACTATATAGTCTCGGTCTGACCTTGAACAGTGATCCTCCCACCTCTGCCTCCTGAGGGCTAGGATTAAAGGCATGTGCCACCACACCCAGCCCTACCTCATTCTTGACCTTCTTTGTGATCTATGTATAGAGAACTTTTTAAAAAAAACAGTTATTGGGGGCTGGAGAGATGGCTTAGTGGTTAAGGCAGATGTCTGGGAAGCCAAGGACCCTGTTCCAATTCTCGAGGCCCACATAAGCCAGATGCACATGGTGGTGAATGCATCTGGAGTATATTTTTGGTGGCTAGAGGCCCTGGTGCACCCATTCTTTCTCTCTCCCATAAACAAATACATAAATAAATCATTAAATATAATATTGGGCTGGAACCCTATGGTTCTATTATAAATTTTTTTTTTAAGTTTTCCAAGATGGGGTCTGACTCTAGCTTAGGCTGACCTGGAATTTACTGTGGAGTTTCATGGTGGCCTGGAACTCAGAGATCCTCCTACATCTGCTGCCTGAGTGCTGGGATTAAAGGCATGAGCCACAATGCCTGGCCCATAAAATCTTTATATAAGGAAATGAGTTGCTCACCTCATTCAAACAAGTAACTCCAAAAGCCACCAGTCACTGACGCAACTGCTACTGAAGAATTTGGAGGCGTCCTTCTCTTGAGGCCTGCACCTGAGGCTCCTCAATCATCTTTCCATTCTCCTAAGGCAGACCCAGCTGCACCTGAGTGGAAGGCCTTCAGAGAGCAAAGCTGGGGACACGGAGATGTCTTCCCACCGCTGGTGACATGGTCAATATAAGTCACATTTTGGCATTAGCCATCTGATATCTTGCTAAGAATATGCAATTTAGTTTATGGTCCTGGAATAGATCAGGTAAGGGGTCAATTAGGCATTCTCTCTCACCTGGGCATGGTGACAATATCAGAACCCAAGCAGACCTTTGAGAAAACTGCCCAAGGATTCCTCCTTATTTCCTAATATCCATTAGTGTGAAAATATTTCCTCCACTCAGCACCATTTGACGTTTTAAAATCTTTTTTTTTTTCGAGGTAGGGTTTCACTCTATCTCAGGCTGACCTGGAATTCATTCTTTATTCTCAGGGTGTCCTTGAACTCCAGATGATCCTCCCACCTCTGCCTCCCACGTGCTGGCATGTACCACCAGGCCAGGACTTAAAATCATTTTTTAAAAGCCCCCAGTTAGTTCATCTACAGTGGCTGGAGGCTCTGGGGCACCCAATCTCCCTCTACCCCAATATCTCTGTGCAGGTTTCTCTCTCTCAAATAAATAAATAAAAATATATTTTTTAAAAAAGCCCCCAGGGTTGGGCTGGAGCAATGGCTTAGTGGTTAAATTGCTTGCCTGCAAAGGCAAAGGAGCCCAGTTCGATTCTCCAGGACCAATACGCATGCGTCTAGAGTTTGTTAGCAGTGGCTGGAAGCCCTTGTGCGCCCATTTTCTCTCTCATTCTGCCTCTTTCCCTCCCTCAAATAAGTAAAAATAAAAGCCCCCAGGTCTTTTCCTTAAACCCAGTGGCACTGGACAATCACATGAAAGGAACTCCTTCAACTTTCTCTTCTCTCTTCTCTTTCTGCAATTTTTTTTCAAGGACCTCCATGGTGGGCTCTCCAGCCACGTGTGTGCCTTTCCTTGCTTGTGTAGTTTTCTCAATAAATATAATAATTTAATAATAAAAACTTAAGATTGGCATGGTGGCACATGCCTTTAATCCCAGCACTTGGTAGGCAGAGGAAGGAAGATAGCCATGAGTTCAAGGACAGCCTGGAACTACAGAGTGAGTTCCAGGTCAGCCTGGGCAAGAGTGAGATCCTATCTCAAAGATAGAGAGGGCGTGGGAGAGAAAACAAATAATAGCCTTGAAGCTCCAGGACCACCTCAATCCTTCTGTGATAAAAAAAAAAAACATGGGTTGAGCTGGGTGTGGTAGTACACACCTTTAATCCCAGCACTTGGAGGCAGAGATAGAAGGATCATTCAGTTGAAGGTCACCCTGAGACTACACAGTGAACAGGTCAGCCTGAACTAGAGTGAGAACCTACCTCCAAAAACCAAAAACAAAACAAACTAAAAATAATCCATGGGTACCCAAGTACTGCATGTGGTGACACATACCTGTGATCCCAGTGAGAGGGAGTCAGGTAGCTTTGTTAGGTTAGTTTAGGGTGACTGGGCCCCGAAAGTAAAAAAGCATAAATGTCCTTAAATCTGCCCTTTCAATCTCCACTTTTCTAGAGATCAGAGAAGGATAATCTCCTTATCTCTTGGTTGAAGGAGTTCTCTAGCCCTATTTTTCTACAAACAACCTGTGCCCCTCTTGGGACACAGAAGTTCCCCTTTCCAGGGAATTTAAACCAGATATTTGCATTGTGGTTGGTTAATCATGGCCGGAAAAGATGGCTTCATGGCTGGCCTCTTCCCGAGCCATCCTCTAGCCCAGACCAATCAGCCCTCACTCTGGCCTACCTACGTTTCTTTTTTCCTGGCTGTTCATCTCTCCTGAGCTTCCAGGTTTGGGTAAGGTTCCCCTACTCCCACATGGCAGTTCTCTGTAATGTCTTCTCTTTCCTCTTTAAATCCCCCTTTTAGTTATTTATTAAGAGAGGGAGAGAGAGAGGGGGGCAGATGGTTAGAGAATGGGTGCACCAGGGCCTCCAGCCACTGCAAACAAATTCCCATGCACGCAACACTTCATGCATCACAATTACTAGGTCCTGGGGAATTGAGTCTCAAACCCGGATCCTTTGGCTTCACAGGCAAATGCTTAACAGCTAAGCCATCTCTCCAGCACTCTATATCCCTATTTCATGCTCAGCACACCTAAAGCCCGATGCACAAAGTGGTATGTGCATCTGTAGTTTGTTTGCAGCATCTCTCGCCTCACATATAAATACATTTTAAAAATTTTTTGAAATTGGACCTAGTGCAGGAGACATGGCTTAGTGGTTAAGGCGTCTGCCTGCTAAGCCTAAGAACACCTGTTTGATCCTCCATATCCCACATTTAGCCAGACTTAAAGTGACACAAGGGTGCAATGCCACACTTGTCCACGAGGGGGTGCACGCATCCAGAGTTCATTCATAGCTGCTGAGAGCTGCTGGTGAGCCCATTCTTTTTTTCTTTTACTGCTTTCAAGGTAGCCTCTCACTCTAGCTCAGGGTGACCTGGAATTCACTCTTTATTCATTTATTTATTTATGTATTTAATTTAATTTATTTATTTGCAAGCAGAGAGAGAGATTGGGTATGCCAGGGCTTCTAGCCACTGCAAACGAACTCCAGATGCATGTGCCCCTCACGCTTCTGGCTTATGTGGGTCCTGGAGAATTGAACCAGGATCCTTTGGCTTTGCAGGCAAACGCCTTAACCACTAAGCCATTTCTCCAGCCCTAACTCTTTTTTTTTTTTTTTTTTTTTTTCGTTGTAGGGTTTCAATCTAGCCCAGGCTCACCTGGAATTAACTATTTAGTCTCAGGGTGGATTGGAACTTGTGGCAATCCTCCTACCTTGGCCTCACAAGTGCTGGGATTAAAGGCGTGCACCACCACACCTGGCTGGAATTCACTCTTTATTCTCAGGGTGGCCTTGAACTCATGGTGATCCTCCTAGTACTGGGATTAAAGGCGTGTGCCACCACACCCGGCTGTATTTTTTCTATCCTGGAATAGATCAGGAAACAGGTCTATTATGTATTCACCCTCAACTGGGAATGGTGACAATATCAGAACCCAAGCAGACCTTTGAGAAAACTGTTAAGCAGCCCAGTTTCCTGGCTCCTAATATCTGTGAGCATGAAAAAATTTACTCCACTCAGCACCATTTGACATTTTAAAATCTTTGTTTTCTAGGTAGGGTTTCACTCTAGCTCAGGCTGACCTGGAATTCACTCTATATTCTCAGGGTATCCTTAAACTCAAGGCGATCCTCCCACATCTGCCTCCCACGTGCTGGGATTAAAAGCATGTACCACCAGACCAGGACATAAAATCATGTTTAAGAAGCCCCCAGTCAGCTGCACAAGGGGGCATATGCATCTGGAGTTCATCTACAGTGGCTGGAGGCTCTGGGGTGCCCAATCTCTCCCTCTCACCCCCCCTCTGTGCAGGTTTCTCTCTCTCTCAAATAAATAAATAAAAATATAGCTTTTTAAAAAGCCCCCAAGGTTGGGCTGGTGAGATGGCTTAGTGGTTAAATTGCTTGCCTGCAAAGGCAAAGGAGCCCAGTTCGATTCTCCAGGACCAATACGCATGCCTCTAGAGTTTGTTAGCAATGGCTGGAAGCCCTGGTGCGGCCATTTTCTCTCTAATTCTGCCTCCTTGCCTCCCTCAAACACATAAAAATGAAAATAAAAGCCCCCAGGGCTTTTCCTTAAACCCGGTGGCACTGGACACTCACATGACAGGAACTTCTTGAATTTTCTCTTCTCTTCTCTTTCTGCAGTTTTCTTCCAGGACCTCCATGGTGGGCTCTCCAGCCCTGTGGGTGCCTTTCCTTGGTTGTGTAGTTTCCTAAATAAATATAATGATTTAATAATAAAATCTTAAACTGGGCGTGATGGCGCATGACTTTAATCCCAGCACTCAATAGGCAGATGTAGGAGGATAGCCATGACTTCAAGGACAGCCTGGAACTACAGTGTGGGTTCCAGGTAAGCCTGGGCTAGAGTGAGATCCTGTAATGCCCAGTTCATGGTGCCCCCACTGACCACCAAGGAAGACCAAACACGTATGCAAATCAAAGAGGGCTTAAGCTTGGCCTCTTGCCTTCACCAACACAGTGGATCCCTGTAAGAGGCTGGAGATTCAGAAAAATGGGCTTTTTATTGAGGTTTGAGCAAGGGGGAGGGGACTATCACCTACTCAATTACATGATTGTCTGATTTGAACATTAACTGTACTTGGAGGTTCCTGATTGGTCTTAGGATTTTGGTGGGCCAGGTCTAGGGGAATTTCAAACTTAATTGGCTCAGCAAATGGCGGTTACATTCATTTCATTGGTTGACATTTACAAAACTCTGAGATGGTGGATCTTATTAGGCCATCCGGTCCAGGACCTTAAGAATGTTGAGTCATGCTCACAGGACAAGTTTATGGTTTTTCCTGGTACTGCTTGTTCTTCCCTTTGATTCTGGGAACTCGCCCCTGTGGCCTGGGCAGCTGACTGAGGCCTGTCATGGTGCTACTCTGGCCTGGGTCTTCAATCCTACCTCAAAGAGAGAGAGGACTTGGGAGAGAAAACAAATAATAGCCTTGAGGCTCCAGGATCACCTCAATCCCTGTGTGATACAAGAAAATCCTTGGTTGAGCCGCGTTGGTGGACCACGGCAAAATCCCAGAGCACTCCTGAGGCCGAGGTAGGAGGATCATGCAGTTCAAGTCCACCTGAAGACTACAGTGAACTTTCTCAGCCTGATTCTTAGCCTCTTTGACCCTACCTCAAAAACCAAAAAAAAAAAGAGAAAGAAAGAAAAAAAAAGAAAACAAACTAAAAAAAAAATCCATGGATGTGGTGACACATACCTGTGATAACAGTGAGAGGGGGTCAGCTTTGTTAGGTCAGTATATAAACTTTTAAGTATGAACAATCAGGGTACCTTTCAAAAGCTGTTACTGACAATTAAAACATTATCAAAAAATCATGCATGGTGACACACGCCTTTAATCCCAGCACTTGAGAGGCAGAGGTAGGAGGATCACTAAGACTTTGAGGCCACCCTGAGACTACATAGTTAATTCCAGGTCAGCCTGGGCTGAGATCCTGTAATGTGAGACCCTGACCTCAAAAAACCAAACATTATCAAATGGCCAGGATATGATATACCAAAGATGGGGTGGCTCAAAGTTCAAAACAGGGTTTACCATGTGGGCCAGATGAACAAGGGGGCACATGCATCTGGTGTTTCTTTGTAGTAGCTGATTTGCCCTGCAGGCTGTATTCTCAATCTCTCTCCCCCCTTACCTTTCTCTGTCAAATAATGAGTAAATAAAAAGAAAAAAGAAAATGCAGATCACACCAGGAAAGTCAGTGGCTTGAGAAGGTGTCTGGGGAGATATCAAGGTTTACAGGACCAAGTTCCTCAGGGAAAGCTATGCACAGCAGGAGGGAGGGAGGTGCTGCAAACACAGGGCTTTCACTGTATGCAGACATCAACATGGAGTTGATCGGGGTGGGTCCCCAACATTCATTCTTTCAATCCTGCCTCAAAGAGAGGCAAGTTAATTCCCATCAGACTCCCTTTAGAATAACTGAAGGGGAGCTGGAGAGATGGCTTGGTGGTTAAGGTGTTGAAAGGAATGCTTCAAATTCCAGAATTGGCTCTCTGCCAGCAAATAGGTAGAAGATCACCCTTCTTGCTGGTTCAGAGCCTGGTTCAGCATGAACCTAAATAAAAACCCTACAGGCTTTTGGGTACGTGAAAAGAGCCTAATGAGATAACAAAAAAAAACTAACTAACTGCTTAATCTGGATGTGGTGAACTGCTTGCACCATAAAGGGAAAGATTGTAATGTAAAAGTATATAGATAGAGGTGTAGGACAATCAGAGAATGTAAGCAAAAAGAAAAGCAAGAACTAAATTAAAACATTACAGGCTCTATGCATATTCACAGGCCTGAATTTCATTTGAGAGGCTGAACTGACATCAGCATTTTTGCAGTTACTGAAAAAACCCCAGACTGCCCAGTACCTGGGCTAAAATAATCCTTGAAATTATCAAATGCCAGACAGAAGAAACTAAGCAAATGTTATACATACTTGTGATCCTCAAGTTATAGATAAGACGGCTCAAAATGCCATAGTAACCACATAACCAATGAGCATACTACATGTACATTATTTTTAATTGTTAACCAATCATGTTATAAATTCTCCTCTCCTTTGTTTGAACCCAATAAAAAGAAAAAAAGATTCTACCCACCAGGGTCTCCAGTCCTCTACCCAAGGTTTACAGGATGAAGTTCTGGGGACCCCAGCATCTGGAATAAAAATCCTCTTGCTATTTGCATCAAGATCCTCAATTTCTTTCTTCCTGATTTGGGGTGTCGCCATCAGACTGAATACAGAGCCCGCTGGAGTTCCCGATTTGGTCTTACAGCGTCTGCCTGCAAAGCCTAAGAACACCTGTTTGATTCTCCAGGTCCCACATTTAGCCAGACATAAAGTGCCACAAGGGTGCAATGTCACTCTTGTCCACAAGGTGGTGCACGCATCTAGAGTTCATTCTCAGCTGCTGAGAGCTGCTAGTGAGCCCATTCCCTTTTGTGTGTGTGTGTGTGTGTGTGTGTGTGTGTGTGTGTGTGTTTTGAAGTAGGATCTCACTGTAGCTCAGGCTGACCTGGAATTAATTATGTCATCTCAGGATGGCCTCGAACTCCTACCTCTGCATCCCGAGTGCTGGGATTAAAAGCATGTTCCACCACGCCTGGCTGGCATGCCAATTCTCTCTCTCTCTCCAAAAGAAAAACAAGAATGACTAAAGGGGCCAGGATGTGGTGGTGCACACCTTTAATTGCACTAATACAGAGAGCTGTGAGTTTGAGACCATCCTGGGACTACAGAGTGAGTGCCAGGTCAGCCAGGGCTAGAATAAGACCCTAACTTGAAACCAAACAAACAACCAACAACAAAAAAAGGGATGGGCAGACACATGAAGGGAGAACAATATTCAAACATGCCCTTGCCCCTTCTAACACCAGTTGCAAAACTAAGCAAATTCATTTTATGTCCAAAAACAATTTTTTTAGGACTACTGAGGCAGTTTAGGATGACTGAACCCCCAAAAGTAAAAAGCAGGAATGTCATCAAGCCTGCGCTAGCAGTCACCATGTTACTACAGACCAGAGAAGTCTTCTCCTTATCTCTTGCCTAAAGGAGCTCTCCAGATTATAAACAACCTGAGTCCTTCCCTGTACCCCTTTCCTAGAATTGCAAGTCCAGGAAGGCTTACATTTGGTAGTGGCATTGTGGATACTCAGCCCCCAAACTGGCATCATGGCAGGTTAGCTCAGCCCCCATTCCAAATCCATCAGTGACATGGAACTCAGTATGTAGCCTCAGGGTGGCCTCGAACTCACAGCAATCCTCCTACCTCTGCTTCCCAAGTGCTGGGATTAAAGGTGTGCAGTGGCATGCCTGGCTTCGGTTGTCTTTTTCTGTTGTTGTTGTTTTATTTTTTAATGTATTTATTTAAAGAGAGAGAGAGAGAATAGGTGCACAAGGGCCTCCAGCCACTGAAAACCAACTCCAGATACATGTGCCCCCTTGTACATCTGGCTAATTTGGGTCCTGGTGAATTGAACCTGGGTCCTTTGGCTTTGCAGGCAAATGCCTTAAACTCTAAGCCATCCCTCCAGCCCTCTGCTCGATTACTTTGACAGGCCTACTAGGAGAAGTCATGCTCTACTGGCATCAGGTTATATCTAGACAAAAACTCCCTCCCTACCACATTTTTTTAATGGTAGGGTCTCCCACCACCCAGGGTGACCTGGAATTCCCTATACACTAGGAAGTTTCAGGCTGACCTTGAACTCAGTGATCCTCCCACCTCTGCCTCCTGAGGGCTGGGATTAAAGGCATGTGCCACCACGCCCAGCCCTACCTCATTTTTGACCTTCTTTGTGATCTATGTATAGAGAACTTACTTTAAAAAAAAAGTTATTGGGGGCTGGAGAGATGGCTTAGCAGTTAAGGCAAATGTCTAACAATGGCCTAAGTAAGGTCATGGGAAGGGTGGGGGAGGGTTAATCAAAATTCAAGATGTGGTGAATAACATGGAAGCCTATTCTTTTGGATAACAGCACACCCAGAAGCCACACATTGTTACTAGCAAGATTTCAGTACCAGGGGTCAGATATCTTCCAGTGAGTTGTTGGACAGTGAGGTCCCTGAGGCCCCCAAACATTACAAGCCATTGTCAATATGATTGATTTCCCATTGGAAATAGATGGTGAGACCCTGTTGCTGAAAACTCCACATACCTGGTCTGCAAGGTCACTGAGGACTCAAGCTGGAGCTGAGCTGAAAACCTCCTCCCTGTAGAACAGCTGACAGAAAGGTGGGAAAAGCTCCACTGCATGCAGCCCTATGGGAAACAGAAGTCACCAGTGGTAAAAACAGTGGGCCCTGCAAGCCTCAAGTTTGGACAGCCAGGCCAAATGACCGCACAGGTGCAATAGAGGCATGTCTGTTATGGGGAAACCCAACTGCACTCAAATTTGACTAGAGGACCACGCCACAGGAGGGAATGCATGTCTGCTACTGAAAACCTAATCAAAAGCCTATGGTGGTGGAGTGTAATGCCTGCTCTTGCCTGGCTAAATGCATATATTATGCTCAACAAAATGCCCGGTAAGCACTTTATTGAATGTTCATACCCATATATTAATGCTAGTTTCAATTTGGGCTAGAGAAGCCTCCCTTTTCCAATGGTGGTGACCACGGGCATGACACAACAGGCACCATGGTGCTGACAGAGGAATATTCAGCGCTGAAATAGCACCACCACATCTTCCAAGGTTCAAGGTCCATTGAGGAAAAAGTGGCAGAAATAATGTAAGAGCCAAAGGAAGGGTAGGACTGCTTACAATGCAATGGTTCAGAGAGAAATTGGCCACCATATCCATGACCTAACAGTGTCCGGCAGTACCTTCACAAGACCTTCATAATAGGAGGAAAAGATGATATCAAAATTAAAGAAAGGCCGGGCGTGGTGGCGCACGCCTTTAATCCCAGCATTTGGGAGGCAGAGGTAGGAGGATCGTCGTGAGTTCGAGGCCACCCTGAGACTACATAGTTAATTCCAGGTCAGCCTGGGCCAGAGTGAGACCCTACCTCGAAAAACCAAAATAATAAATAAATAAATAAATAAAAAATAAAGAAAGACTAATGGAGAGACTGAGGGGATATGGTGGAGAATGGATTTGTGAGGGGGAAAGTAGGGGAGGGGAGGGGATTATCATGGTTTATTGCCTGTAATTATGGAAGCTATCAATAACAAGTCTTAAAAATGGGGTCAATTGGGCTGATGGGATGGCTCAACAGATAACACTCTTGACTGCAAAGTCTAATGAACAAGGTTCCACCCCCCAGTATCCACATAAAGCCAGAAGCATAAAGAAGCACATGCATCTGGAGTTTGTTTGCAGTACCTGGAGGTCCTGTCATGACAATTCTCTGTCTCTCTAACCCTCTGCTTGCAAATAAAATAAAAATGGTTTTTAGAAGGGTCAGTTTTTCAGTGTTTGTACTATCACACTCACTCAGGAAGAGTTCTAAACTGACACAAAAGCTTATCTCTAGGGACAATAGGGAAGAATGGGATGTATAGGCACAGAGGGTGAGAATAGACCTACAACTTTGTACCTCTCTTCAATGTTTAAATCACGTGAGTTCTCAGAAATTTTAAAAATATGGCTGATATAGCCAGGCATGGTGGCACATGCCTTTCATCCCAGAACCTAAACTTGTCCTCAATTACTGACTACATCCTGTGTCAGTGGATGATGATCATGTTCAATTCCAAGGCTGACTCTCCGGTGCTGCACTGGGTCCTTTCATGGGGATTTCTTCATCCAGGTGCAGTCGTGCACACCTATAATCCCAGATACATCAAGATCACAAGTTTGAGGCCAATCTGGCCAACAAAGTGAGTTTCTGCTTCTTTCTAAACAAGAGAGGGGGCTGAAGAGATGGCTGAGCGGTTAAGGTGCCTGCCTGCTAAGCCTAAGAATGCCAGTTCCAATCTCCACGTCCCACGTTTAGCCAGAGCAAAGTAACACAAGGCCGCAATGCCACACTTGCCCACAAGGTGGCGCACGCATCTAGATTTTATTGAAAGCATCACACCCATTCTGTTTTCCTCTCTCCCTCTCTCTTTCTCTCTGTCTCTCAAAAAAAAAAAGGAAAGGGAGCCGGGCATGGTGGAGCATGCCTTTAATCCCAGCACTTGGGAGGCAGAGGTAGGAGGATCGCCGTGAGTTCAAGGCCACCCTGAGACTACATAGTTAATTCCAGGTCAGCCTGGGCCAGAGTGAGACCCTACCTCGAAAACCCCCCCAAAAAAAAAAGGAAAGGGAGGGCTGGAGATATGGCTTAGCAGTTAAGGCACTTGCCTACAAAGCCCAAGAACCCATGTTCAATTCTCCAGGACCCATGTAAGCCACATGCACAAGGGGTGCATGCATCTTCAGTTCATTTGCAGCTGCAGGAGGACATGGTGTGCCATTCTCTCTCTCCCACTCCCTCTCTAATAAATAAATAAAAATTAAAAAATAATAGGCTGGAGAGATGGCTTAGCTGTTAAGGTACTTGCCTGCCAAGCCCAAGGACCCAAGTTTGATTCCCCAGAACCCACATAAGTCAGATGTATATAGTGGCTCTTATGTCTAGAGTTCACTTGTAGTGGCTACAGACCCTGGGGTGCCCTCTACATTCCTTCCTCTCTCTCTCTCTCCCCCCATCCCCAATAAAAAAAATAAAATATTTAAAGAAAAAATAATTAGAGCAAAAATTTAAAAATTAAAAAAAAGAGGGGAACTTCCTCAAAAAACTAAGATGCACTGATAAGTCCATGGTGAATACCACCAACACTGGGGATGGGGAATAGGGGATATCATGAGAGGTATAAGACCAACACACTATTTGTTCATACAGTGAAGTTCATAATTAATAAAAATAATAAAAAATACAAGAGGGGAGATATTTAAGATAGCAAATTACTTTACTCATGGATTAAAGCCATAACCTAGGGCCTATACCTGACTGTGATACAATTCATTTTTTTATTTTTAAAATTTATTTATTTGCAAGGAGAGAGCTGCTGCAAACAAACTACAGATGTAGCTGGACGTGATGGTATACACCTTTAATCCCAGCACTTGGGAGGCAGAGATAGGATCACCATGAGTTTGAGGTCACCCTGAGACTACATAATACATTCCAGGTCTGAGCTAAAGTGACACTCTACCTCAAAACAAGAAAGAAAGAAAGGAAGAAAGAAAGAAAGAGAAAGAGAGAGAGAGAGGAAGGAAGGAAGAGAGAGAGAGAGGGGGAGGGAGGGAAGAAGAAAGACTACAGATGCTTGCACCACAGATGCTTTACGTGGACACTAGTGAATCAAACCTCAGTCATTAGGCTTTGCAGACCAAGCATTTCTGCATTCCCAAGACCAGGTCACACTGCTAAGAAGATTAAAGATGCAAATGTTCAGAAAAGGGAAATCTTTTTCCCTTGATTTGTTCCCTGGGACTGAGCACAATACTTTTTAATGGGATTATTTGGTGACTTGTGGAAGGTTATCTACTATAGTTTGTATGGTGGATGTTCCCCTAACATTGAAGTCTTAATTCCACAGTCAGTGACATGACAAGGAGGGAGAAGAGCACTGAGGGGGTGAGACTCAAGGAAGGAAGTTTAGGTGAGGAAGGCAATGTTCTTGAAGGGGATCCTGGGACCTGGCCTCTCCTCCTCTCTCTAGTTTCCAGGATTCTAAGAGGTGAGCAGCTACTTCTACTAGGCTCTCCCACCATCTGCCTTATCAGGGACCCAAAAGCAACAGGGCTGCAATCTCTTACCATGATCCAAAATCAAGGCTTCCTCTTCTGAAGTTGATCATCTTAGTGACTCTGTTCCAGTACTCGAAAGCTGAGTAACAGTGGACAAAAATAAACGGGGGGAGGGAAATATCATAAGGTTTTTGTATGTAAGTATAGAAGTTGTCAATAAAAAAAGATTTACAGCCGGGCATGGTGGTGCACGCCTTTAATCCCAGCACTTGGGAGGCAGAGGTAGGAGGATTGCTGAGAGTTCCAGGCCACCCTGAGACTACATAGTGAATTCCAGGTCAGCCTGGGCTAGAGTGAGACCCTATCTTGGAAAAACTAAAAAGAAAAAAGAGAAAAACAAAAATTAAAGAAATACCTCTACTAACTAAGTCATGATTTACATGGTGCTATCAGCCATGTAAACCTGGCATTTATGAAGTTTTAATTATCTTCTCCTTACTTGTAGTGCTGACAAAAAATAAAAAAGAAAAATATAGCCGGGTGTGGTGGCACATGCCTTTAATCCCAGCACTCGGGAGGCAGAGGTAGGAGGATTGCCATGAGTTCGAGGCCACCCTGAGACTACATAGTTAATTCCAGGTCAGCCTGAGCTAGAGTGAAACCCTACCTCGAAAAAACAAAAAAAAAGAAAGAAAGAAAAAATATAGCTGGGTGGGGTGGCACATACCTTTAATCCCAACACTTGGGAGGCAGAGGTAGGAGGATTGCCATGAGTTCAAGGCCACCCTAAGACAACATAGTGAATTCCAGGTCAGCCTGAGCTAGAGTGAAACCCTACCTGGGAAAAACAAAACAAAAAAGGAAAAAACATATTTTTGTTGGGCATGGTCATATATATATGATTTTATATAATATATATATAGTGATTAGGTCTTATGTCTGAACAATAGGGGGTACCTGACAAAAGCAGTTATTGACAATTAGAACATTATCAAATGTCCAGGATATGACATAGCAAAGATGGGAGTGGCTCAAATTTCAAAAACAGGGTTTCCCACTGCAGCAGACTCATATCTCTGCTGTTACTTTGCCAGGCCTACTACAAGGCATTCTCTACTGGCATCAGGTTATACCTGGAGGAAAAAGCCCTCCCTACCACATTTAAAAAAAATTTTGGGGGCTGGAGAGATGGCAAATGTTAAGACATTTGCCTGCAAAGCAAAGATCCCAGTTTGATTCTCAGTACTCATGTAATCCAGATGCACAAGGGGGCACATGCATCTGATGTTCCTTTGCAGGGCTGGAGGCCTAGAAGGCATTCTCTCTCCTCTCTCTCTCCATCTTTCTCTCCTCAAATAAATAAATTAACTATATTTAAAAAAATTTTTTTTGTTTTTCTAGGTAGGATCCCCTGTAGCCCAGGCTCAGCTGGAATTCACTATACACTATGTAGTCTCAGGCTGGCCTTGAACTCACAGTGATCCTCCTACTCTTTCTGAATGCTGGATTGAAGGTATGTGCCACCATGCCTGGCCCTACCACATTCTTTTACATCTTTGTGATCTATGTATAGCAAATTTACACTTTATCTTTTTTAGAAAAATTTATTGGGCTGGGAAATGGTTTAGCAGTTAAGGCGCTAGCCCATGAAGCTTAAGGACCCAGGTTTGATTCCCCAGTACCCACAAAGAGCCAGAGGCATATGGTGGCACTTGTGTCTGGGGTTTGTTTGCAGTACCTGGGGGCCCTGGCACCCCTATTCTTTTTATCTGTTCCCCCCCCCTCAAATAAATAACTGGAAGTAAAATATCTGTAAAAAAATTTAATGCTGCCAGGTGTGGTGGCGCACGCCTTTAATCCCAGTGTTCGGGAGGCAGAGGTAGGAGGATCGCCGTGAGTTCGAGGCTACCCTGAGACTACAGAGTGAATTTCACGTCAGCCTGAGCTAGAGTGAGACCCTACCTCGAAAAACCAAAAAAAAAAATTTTAATGCTATCCATTTTTGCTTTAGTTATATATTTCCTTATATGCAAGTCAGTCCAGTACCCTTATAAATAACCCTATGATTTCATTATAAAATCTTTTTATAAGGAACTGAGTAGCCAACATCCTTTAAACAACGCAACTCCAAAAGCACCAGTCACTGACGCAACTGCTGCTGAGGAACTTGGGTGCATTCCTCTCCTGACTCAACGATCCGTCCTTTCTCCTACTCAGTCTCATTGACTCTGCTTCTGAATCAGCCTGAAATTCTTTTCAGCTGTGTTAGGAATCCAGCTGCACCTGAGTGGAAGGCCTTCAGCTAGCAAACATGTGTTCCACTGCCCGTGACATGTTCAATATAAGTCACGTTTTGTCATTAGCCTCCTGATATGCTTCTAAGACAAGTCTGGGAAGGGGTAAATTAGGCATTAACCCTATCCTGGGTATGTTGACAATATCAGAACCCAACCAGAACTTTAAGGAAAAAAAATTTTTTTTTTTTTGGTTTTTCAAGGTAGGGCTCACTCTAGCTCAGGCTGACCTGGAATTCACTATGTCATCTCAGGGTGGCCTCAAACCCACAGCAATCCTCCTACCTCTGCCTCCCGAGTGCTGGGATTAAAGGCGTGCGCCACCACACCCGGACTTAAGAAAAATTTTAAGTAGCCCAAGAATTCCTGCTTCCTAATATCCGTCAATGTGAGACAATTTCCTCCATCCTGAAGTTTCCTTCACGTCCACCATTCAGCACCATTTTACATTTTAAAGTCATTTTTTAAAAATCCCGGTGGCTTAGATGTAAACATGGGGGCCTTCTCTGCCCATCAACAGCCTTAACATTGAATGCACTCTGACTGAAATATGGTTTCAATACTCAGAGTAAGTCATAGTAAACCAAGAGCATTCTTGGGCTTTCTTATTTATTTATATGAGAGAGAGAATGGGCGCACGCATGACAGGGCCTCCAGCCATGGCAAACGAACTCCAGATGCATGCGCCCCCTTGTACTTTTGGCTTTAAAGGTGAGCGCCTTACCCGCTAAGCCATCTCTCCAGCCCCATCCTTTGGTCTTCTGAGAACCTTGACATTCTCAGAAATACTCAGGTGAGAATGTAAAACTCACTGAGCCGGTGTGAAGACCAGGTGAGCGAAGCTGACCAGCAGTCTCTGCATCTCAGGTACTTGTCCACTGGAAGGCAAACCTGCTGTGTGCGCGCTCTGCTCCCACAAGCGTGTGTGTGGAGCCGGCTGACCCTGGCCAGGCCCTGCAGCCGTTTTCTGCTGTTTGTAACAGCAGTGCGGGGCCCCAGACCCGTTCTTGTGAGAGTTAAGCCGGCTGACTCGCCCTCGTTCCACAAAAGTTTGTGACTGGAGGAGAGGGAAGCAGCCGGAAACACCTGTGTGAGGCTCTTCCCGGAAGTCCAGCCCCACCACCATTACATGAAACCAGTCCATTGGCCACCCATGGAGGGGGCGGAGCCTTTACCTCAGAATACACATAGGCCGGCCACGCTCATGCGCCGAACCATGGTAAGTAGATGGCATTTGTGGAGTGTAGAGAGGAGGAGAGGCACTGGACACTCACATAACATAACTCCTACCTTTCATTTCTGTCTTCTTTTTTCTACAGATTTTTCAGGCCCACCACGTGGGCTCTCCAGCCACTAGGGTGCCTTTCCTTGATTGTGTACTTCCCTCAGTAAATATAATAATTTAATAATAAAACACTATTCCATCTCATCCCAGTTTTTCAATATACATTTCAGTGTCACTAGTCAGTTGTTAACTGTTGACCACAGGCAGAGGCACAATAGACCACATTATGGAGAATATATGGCTCAGTCATGGTAAGAAATGTGTAGTAGTAGCTGACGTATAGACAGTCCCCAGAGACGCAAAACTCAGCACTGTGATGGCAATGTAAATAATGGGGTAAACCCCTCATGACATTAGAGAGTATTTATGAGTAAAAAAGTGTAATGAGGCCATGGTCACATATCTCGTTTTAAATTGTCAGTCACCTTGGGAGGACATATATGACCAGAAAGTTAAGCCCATGCATCTGAGTGCAGCCATGACCCCTTAAGATCCTCTCACCTTCATTCTTCCCTTAAGGAGGAGAGCAAGTGAGCCTACTCTTACAACCTTACCTTCCCAATAGGATGGCAAGCATTAAACAAATAAGTCACAGCATGCCAGACACCCTGTGCTGCCACCATAAGGGGACCCAATGTTGACATTTGGCTGCTCATCTCAGCACTTTTGGAAAGAGAGAATGGCATGACCTGCAGGGGTTCAGTACGCCATCTGAACACTCCCTCTTCAGTGGGCTCCTCCAGGTTGTGACCACAGGTGGCACAAAATACAAGGAGAGAAACACATGATTCCAGGAAATGCCACCTGAGAAACACTTCTCCAATAAGGCACCCAAGTGTATGACCTAGCCCAAGAAGAGTTCTCTTTCCAGAATTTACTATCTGAAAAAATCTTCTCCAGGGAGGCACCCCAGTGGGTGACCAACACCAAGAACAGTTTGTTTCCACCGAATTCATCATCTGGTAAGCCTTCTCTGGAAAGAATCTCAATCACCCATAAGAGCAGCTTGTTCCCCCAGAATACAGCCTATGAAAACAACTTCCCCAAAGAGTGATCACTATAGACACACATGATGACAGGAGCTCATTCACCTGGATTCCATAGCCTGAACAGAACTTCACCAGGGGCCAGCCCCAGGGTAGGATCCCAGCCTCTATATATCCCTGAGCTGGAAGAAATAATGAGCCAGGCATGGTGGCACACACCTTTAATCCCAGCACTGGCAAGGCAGAGGTAGGAGGATTGCCTTGAGTTTGAGGCCACACTGAGACTACATAGTGAATTCCAGGTCAGCCTGGGCTAGAGTGAGACCTTACCTCAAAAAATCAAAAACGAGCCGGGCGTGGTGGCGCACGCCTTTAACCCCAGCACTCAGGAGGCAGAGGTAGGAGGATCACTGTGAGTTCAAGGCCACCCTGAGAATACAGAGTGAACTCCAGGTCAGCCTGAACTAGAGTGAGACCCTACCTTGAAAAACCAAAAAAAAAAAAAAAAAAAAAAACAAAAGAGAAAAAAGAAAAAATGAGAAAGTATTGTAAATTGTCTGCAGGTCAAAATAGAAGCTGTAATTCCAAAACAAAGTGGATCCAATAAAAAGTGAATAATGGAGTCACACATCACACACAAAACTGTTTAGGTTAGGCAGCCAAGTTGTACTCATGCATTTTATATAAAGTTTTTTGTTTGTTTGTTTTTTGTTTTTTTCAAGGTAGGGTTTCAGGTAGGCCCAGTTAGGTCAGAGCTGGGTGGGCGGGGCCTGCAGGATGCCGCCCGTGGCCACGCCCCCTGCCCGCCCTGGCCCCTGAGAGTCAGAGTGGTGTGGGCTGGACCTGGAGGATGATGGACAGGCGCTGCCTCCCGTGACCCCGCCCCCTCCCGTCCCATGACGTCACGCGCACCCGGGCCTGTGTGAGCATGTGTGTGGGTGAGTGAGCACGAGTGTATGCAGGTAGAGCCAACTGCGTGCCTCCTAGCAGTGCTCAGAGCTGGCTTCCTGCGATCGTTGCTCCAGGGCGCACACAGCCGGCGCAGACTGCGTGCACACGCCCACGGTGCACAAACAGTAGGCGCACACTGCGTGCAGACACTCATGGTGTACACCGACAGTGCAATACTGTGTGCAGATGCCTACGTTGCGCACGGTTGGTGCACACAGCCAGCGCAGATGGTATGTAGATGTCCACAGTGTACACAGTCGGCGCATACTACGTGCACACGTCCACAGTGTAGACCATCGGCGCATACTTCTGTAATGCAGACAGGTGGTGCCTACTGCGTGCACACTCCCACAGTGTACACAGTCGGCACCTACTGCCTGCACACTTCCACAGTGTACACAGTTGTCACATAGGTCATGCACACGCCCACAGTGTACACAGGCGGCACATACTGCGTGCACACATAAACAGATCTTCCGGGGAATCTTCCTGCAAGCTCAGCCATCCCAGAAGATGCTCGGCCATTTCCGTCAGCCCGGGACCCGTCGTCCATATTCGGCCATTTCCGGAACTCTTCGGGAACTTCCGTTAACACTCGGCTGTCCCCGTAGACGCTCGGCCGTTTCCGTCAGCCCGGGACCCGTCGTCCATCTTCGGCCATTTCCGGAACTCTTCGGGAACTTCCGTTAACACTCGGCTGTCCCCGAAGACGCTCGGCCGTTTCAGTCCGCCTGGGACCGTCATCCATCTTCGCCTGTTACCGGAGATCTTCGGGAACTTCCGTCAACACTCGGCCGTCCCCGAAGATGCTCGGCCGTTTCCGTCAGCCCTGGATCCGTCGTCCATCTTCGGCCGTTTCCGGAACTCTTCGGGAACTTCCGTTAACACTCGGCTGTCCCCGAAGACGCTCGGCCGTTTCAGTCCGCCCAAGACCGTCATCCATCTTCGTCTTTTTCCGGAGATCTTCGGGAACTTCCGTTAACACTCGGCCAAACCCGAAGACGCTCGGCCGTTTCCGTCAGCCCTGGACCCGTCGTCCATCTTCGGCCGTTTCGGAACTCTTCGGGAACTTCCGTTAACACTCAGCTGTCCCCGAAGACGCTCGGCCATTTCCGTCCGCCTGGGACCGTCATCCATCTTCGCCTGTTTCCGGAGATCTTCGGGAACGTCCGTCAACATTCGGCCGTCCCCGAAGACGCTCGGCCGTTTCCGTCAGCCCGGGACCCGTCGTCCATCTTCGGCCGTTTCCGGAAGTCTTCGGGAACTTCCGTTAACACTCGGCTGTCCCCAAAGACGCTCGGCCGTTTCCGTCAGCCCAGGACCCGTCGTCCATCTTCGGCCATTTCCGGAACTCTTCGGGAACTTCCGTTAACACTCGCCTGTCCCCGAAGACGCTCGGCCGTTTCAGTCCGCCTGCGACCGTCATGCATCTTCGCCTGTTACCGGAGATCTTCGGGACCTTCCGTCAACACTCGGCCGTCCCCGAAGACGCTCGGCCGTTTCCGTCAGCCCTGGACCCGTCGTCCATCTTCGGCCGTTTCCGGAACTCTTCGGGGACTTCCGTTAACACTCGGCTGTCCCCGAAGACGCTCGGCCGTTTCCGTCAGCCCGGGACCCGTCGTCCATCTTCGGCCATTTCCGGAACTCTTCGGGAACTTCCGTTAACACTCGGCTGTCCCCGAAGACGTTCGGCCGTTTCAGTCCGCCCGGGACCGTCATCCATCTTCGCCTGTTTCCGGAGATCTTCGGGAACTTCCGTCAACACTCGGCCGTCCCCGAAGACGCTCGGCCATTTCCGTCAGCCCGGGACCCGTTGGCCATCTTCGGCCATTTCCGGAGATGGTCGGGAACTTCCGTCCACGCTCGTCCGTCCCCGAAGACGTTGGGCCTTTTCCGTTTCCCTCCGTCAACCTTGGCGCATGCGCCGTTTTCCCCCCATTCTTTTGGGGGGGGAGTACTGAGCACCCTAACAGATGATCCCGTTTCTCCCATGGAGGGCTGAGCATAAGCACCCCGTACCATTTCTCATGCAACCATGGAGTACTGAGCACCCCGACTAGTCCGGGTCAACACCCGTGGAGGACTGAGCATGAGCACCCCGTTTCATGCCTCATGCCACCATGGAGTGCTGAGCAACCCGACAGCTTGTCCACGGTCTCCCCATGGAGGACTGTGCATAGAGCACCCCAAGACTTGAACCACTTTTCAGGGCAAGGACTGAGTATGAGCACCCTCCAGGTGACCACCTCCCATGGCCATGGGTCATAGGCTGTGAGTTCGAATCCAGCCTGAGACGCATGGCCGTGTGTTTGCTTCCTCTGGAGACGCGCGGGCGTGAGTTCGGATCCAGCAGGAGACACGCAGCCATGAGTTCAAATCCAGCGGGAGGAGACGCATGGCTGTGACTTTTAATCCAGCGGGAGATACATGGTCATGAGTTCAAGTTCAGCCAGAGCCGCACGGCTGTGAGTTCGAATCCAGCCAAAGACACACAGCCAGTGACTTCAAATTAGGCCGGAGACACATGGTCCTGAGTTCGAATCCAGGGACCCACAGACATGAGTTCAAGTCCAGCCAGAGAGGCATGGCTGTCAGTTTGAATCCAGCCGGAGACTTGTGGCCGTGGCGACCTCTCTTCTCTGTGACATGCATGCACATGTGTGTGTGCGTGCGTGGACTTTGGGTCTGGCGAGGTGGATCAGCGGTTAGGGCGCCTGCTCGCAGAGCCTGACGACCGGGGTTCGAATCCCCAGGTCCCACATGCACAAAGCGGTGTGCCGGTGTCCTGTTCTCTCTCTCTCTCATCAATAAAGGGTGAATGATACAACGAACAAATAGAGATAAATAATATCTATAATAATAGATAAATAATATAATCAATCAATAAAACCAATAAATAAATAAATGCGATAAATTAAAAGAAAATAATAAACTTTTTAAAATAATAAATTATTAAAGCACATGGGGGTGCATGCATCTGGAGTTTATTCACAGCAGCTGAGAGGCTGGATGCTGGCACACCCATTCTCTGTCTCTCTCAAAAAATTAAAATAAATAAATAAATAAATGAAAAATAAGTGTTGAGATACCCCTTGTTCTTCATCAGCACAATGACTATTGTTACCATGGTCTTTCTAACTTGATCTCTAGGCTCAGCAGAATGTCAATAAAAATCCAACAGAAAAAATGAATATACTAACATTTCCAGACCTAGGAGAGATGGCGTGAGACTGAAGGAAACTCTTCAAAATCCTGCACATCTGATTCCAAATGGCAAGCCACAGTGATGCAGAGAGGGTAGGGCTCGGAAAATTGCGTTACTAAATAAATGGAATAGAAAGTCCCCATACAGACCCAACTCTATGAAGTCAACTTATTGCAGAGACACAAGAAATGCAGAGAAAAGTCTGACTACAAAAAGTTTCAGAACAATTCTTTTCAAAACTAGCCAGAGTTAGACGTGGTGGTGCACGCCTTTAATCCCAGCACTCGGGAGGCAGAGATAGGAGGATTGCCGTGAGTTCAAGGCCATCTTGAGACTACAGAATGAATTCCAGGTCAGCCTGGGCTACAGTAACACCATACCTCAGAAAAATAAAACAAAAGGGCTGCAGGGATGGCTTAGTGGTGAAGGCACATGCATGCAAAGCCAAAGGACCCAGGTTCAATTCCACAGGACCCACATAAGCCAGATGCACAAGGGGGCGCATGTGTCTAGAGTTCGTTTGCAGTGGCTGGGGGCCCTGGTGTGCCTGTTCTCTCTCTCTCTCTCTCAAATAACACATGAAGCCAAAACATGACTACTCATCTGGTGGTGAATGGGAAGATGGGGACAGAAATGAGGTAGTGGCAGGTTTATTTTATTTTAGTTTATATATATTTTTTCTTTTTAAATATTTTTTTATTTTTATTTATTTATTTGAGAGAGGGAGAGAGAGAGAGAGAGGAAGGGAGGGAGAGAATGGGCGTTCCAGGGCTTCCAGCCACTGCAAATGAACTCCAGATGCATGTGTCCCCTCTGACTTGGGTGGGTCCTGGGGAATCGAACTGAGGTCCTTTGGGTTTGCAGGCAAGCACCTTAACTGCTAAGCCATCTCTCCAGTCCTGTTTTTTGGTTTTTTGAGGTAGGGTCTCACTCTAGCCCAGGCTGACCTAGAATTCAATATGTATTCTTAAGGGTGGCCTTGAACACACAGCATCCTCCCACCTCTGCCTCCCAAGTGCTGGGATTAAAGGCGTGTGCAACCACACTCGGCCAAATATATTTTTTTAAGACACTTAAACAGGGGCTGGAGAGATGGCTTAGTGTTTAAGCACTTGCCTGTGAAGCCTAAGGATCCCAGTTTGAGGCTCTATTCCCCAGGACCCACGTAAGCCAGATGCACAAAGTGGCGTATGCACCTGGAGTTCGTTTGCAGTGGCTGGAGGCCCTGATGCACCCATTCTCTCTCTCTCTATCTATCTTCCTCTTTCTCTCTGTTTGTTGCTCTCAAATAAATAAATAAATAAATAAATGACACTAATACAGGACATGATGTGGCACTCCTGTAACCCCAAACACTAGACAAGGTAGAAGAAAGAAAATCAGAAGTTCATAGTTCAAGACTAGTCTGGGCTACATAAGACCCTGTCTCAAGACCAAAGACAGCCAGGCATGATGGCACATGCCTTTAATCCCAGCATTTGGGAGGCAGAGGTAGAGGACTGCCATGAGTTCAAGGCCACCCTGAAACTACATAGTGAATTTAAGGTCAGCCTGACCCAGAGTGAGACCCTACCTCGGAAAACCAAAAAAAAAAAAAAAAAAAAAAAAAAAAAAAAAGAGGAGAGAGAGATTAATAAATTCTGAAGGTGTCTCATCATAAGTTACTCAATTTTTAAAATATTTTATTCATTTAATTATTTGAGAAAGAAAGAGGGAAAGGCAGACAGATAATGAGTGCACCAGGGTTTCTAGCCACTGCAAATGAATTCCAGATTCATGTGCCACCTTGAGCATCTGGCTTTACATGGGTACTGGGGAATCGAACCTGCATCATTAGGCTTTGCAGGCAAGTGCCTTAGCCACTGAGCCATTTCTCCAGCCCTCATCATAATTTTTAATTATTAAAAAAATAGAAACTATGCACAGAGGAAACCTGGCAAACATGATCTTAACCAAGTGACCACAGTTAACAGTACTAATCTTATTACCTATTACTGTGTAACAAATGATTGCCAATTTTCTTGGCTTGAGAAAATTTATTATTATCTCTTATAGTTGAATGTCTCATGCAGTTACATTCAGATGTTGTATGGGACTTGATCATGTCACAATTTAATTTTTTTTTTTTTTTTTGCATTGCTGGAGTTTGAACTCAGGGACATTCCTAGGCCACACAAAACCAATTTATTTAAACATACAGGATGACTTCTTTACTCACACATCTGGTGACTGGGAAGCATCTTTCTCAACAAGTGTCAGGCTTCAGCTTCCTCACAGATGGGTAGCTGGTGTCAGTCACACTTTGCTGTCTACCTTTAAAGAGAGCACTCCAATTAAATAGGCATGCTGCGAGGCTTCTTCAAAACTAGCTTAGGAAGTTGAACAAGCACAACTGCCATACTCTGCTGGCTACACACAGTCCCAAGAGATTCAAAGACAGAGAGGCCTGAATAATACTCTGCATAATGCATTGCAGAACTTGGAGCCTGGCTGTACATGGGTGTATCAATTGATTCCTTTGGTGTATTCAAGTCATTCCCCAATAACCTGATTATATGCTCTTTGATGCTGTCTCAGAGTTCACACAGGCTTTCCTCTTTGTTCCACTTTTGTTTTGTTTTTTTTTTCTCCTCTGACTACATTTTTTAAATATTTTATTTATTTATTTGAGAGAGAAGGAGAGAATGGGCATGCCAGGGCCTCTAGCCATTGCAAACAAACTCCAGATGTGCATCTGGCTTAGATGGGTCTTGGGGAATCAAACTGTGGCTTTGCAGGTAAGTGCCTTAACAATTAAGCTATTTCTCCAGCCCTCTCTGACTGCATTTTCAAATGCCCTGTGTTTGTGCTCACTAGTTCTCTCTTCTGTTCATTTCTCCTGCTGTTGATGCTCTCCTATTGCATTTTTTGAGGCAAGCCCAACAAACTGGACTTTTTGTTTTTAATGTGAGACAGCAAGAGTGAGTGAGAGAGAGAGAGAGAGAGAGAGAGAGAAGATTGGTGCCCCAGGGCCTCCAGCCACTGCAATCGAACTCCAGATGTGTGTGCTACCTTGTGTGCATGTGCAACCTTATGTGCTTGCATCACCTTGTGTATCTGGCTTATGTGGGACCTGGGGAGTCAAATATGGGTCCTTAGGCTTTGCAGGCAAACACCTTAACCACTTATCCATCTCTCCAGTACTCCTATTGCATTTCAATTTTGATTTTATATACACATTGGTTTTGTTTTTATTCTTTCAAGGTAGTCTCACTCTAGCCCAGCCTGATCTGGAACTTATTCTGCAGTCCAAGGCTGGCCTTGAACTTACAGCAATCCTCCTACCTCTGCCTCCTGAGTGCTGGGATCAGAGGCATGCACCACCATGCCTGTTTTACTTAGTGTATCTTTTAGTGCAAGGATTTCTGGTTTTTACAAGTGTTTCCATCTTGATTATTTTTCTCTTTTACAATATTGAGTCATATATCTCTGTTCCATTGAAACTCAATGCATTTTCTTAAAGGTTTTTCGGGTTCTATTTTCACCATCTTTTGTTCACTCATACTAGTTACTAGCTGCTTAATTTCTGGAATCTTATTGTGATCACTAAATAAGGTCATGTTTCCTTGAACATCATTGATAATTACTGATTTATGTACTCTTATGAGGACGTATCTTCTGTGTCATCTGAGCCTATAGTCACTTTCACTATTTCAACACTAGATGGTGGCCTATGTCCAATAACTACAATACTAGGAGTCTGTAAATGCTCATGTTTATCCCAAATAGGCAGCTGTTTTCATTTTTGTTGTTCATTTATTTTCTTTTGTTTTAGAACTGGGGAGACCCTACAAAGGGTAATTTATTCTCACGATCATTTCTTCAGGGCCAAGACAGGCCTAACTACTTCATCCAAAGTCACCAGTCTGGTCAGGAAGTGTACAATTCCATCCAGCTGTAGGCAGAAATCAACAGAACCAGGCTTCTGTTCCATACCTGTGGCTATGAGTGCCACATGCTATGTCAGACCTCAAGCCCACAATCCATCAGCTCCAGCAGACACTGAGGTAGGACCAAGGCCCATACTGCAATGGTTTGCCAACTGCTGAGGAAGGCTCAATGAATCACTACTACAACCAGCCCTAGGCAATTCTACTGGAACTTCAGCTTTCTAGACTGGGGCTGTATATCTTCCTCAGGCACCAAACTGTTCCAGAGGCTCTGTCTGCAGACAAGCCTGGGGATGGAAGCTGTTAGGATCTTCCTACCTAGTGCTGGGTTTCACAAGCCCAGCCCTGAGTTCAAAGACAAAATCCTATGGTTTTTATCCTGTCCTACCTTTTTTTTTTTTTTAATTTTTTGTTTTGTTTTACTTTTTTGTTTTTTCAAGGTCGGGTTTCACTATAGCACAGGCTAACTTGGAATTCACTATGTAGTATCGGGGTGGTCTCAAACTCATGGCGATCCTCCTATCTCTGCCTCCCAAGTGCTGGGATTAAGGGCATGTGCCACCACACCCAGCTCCTAGACAGTTTTTTAAAAAAATATTTTAATATATTTATTTATTTGAGAGAGAGAAAGAGGCATTTAAACAGAATGGGTGCACCAAGGCCTATAGCCATTGCAAATGAACTCCAGACACATGCACCACCTTGTGCATTTGGCTTATGTGGGTCCTTGGGAATCGAACCTGGGTACTTTGGCTTTGTAGGCAAGTTTCTTAACCAATAGGCAATCTCTGCAGCCCATCCTAGCCAGTTTTATGGGAGACTTTGTGATATATATCACAGGTACACCCTGTTAGGTGCAGAGGCCTCTGAAAACTGGTCAATGGTGAACACAGCCTTCAAAACTCAAAAATTTTTTTTTTTTTTTTTTTTTTTCGAGGTAGGGTTTCACTCTGGTCCAGGCTGACCTGGAATTAACTATGTAGTCTCAGGGTGGCCTCGAACTCACGGCAATCCTCCTACTTCTGCCTCCCAAGTGCTGGGATTAAAGGCGTAACTCAACATTTGAAGGCAGTTTTTATAACGGTCACCATGAACAAAACAATGCCAGTGAATGAAATTTCAGACTTTATAACCTGTTGGTTTGAGACTTTTTTTGTTTTTTTTTTGTTTTGTTTTTCAAAATAGGGTTTCACACTAGCCCAGGCTGACCTGGAATTCACTATTGTAGTCCCAGGATGGCCTCGAACTCACAGTGATCATCATACCTCTACTTCCTTAGTGCTGGGATTAAAGGTGTGTGCCACCATGACTGGCAGATTATTAACTTTTTTTTTTTTTTTTGAGAGAGAGAGAGAGAGAGAGGAAGAGGCAGAGAGAGGAGAGAATGGGTGCACCAGCAGCCTCTCAGCCACTGTGAACGAACTCCAGATGCGTGCACCCCCTTGTGGGCAAGAGCAGCATTGCGCCCTTGCATCACTTTGCATCTGGCTAAATGTGGGACCTGGAGAATCCGGTCGTTCTTAGGTTTAGCAGGTAGGTGCCTTAACCGCTAAGCCATCTCTCCAGTCCAGCTTTTTGGTTTTGTTTTTTTTGGTTTTTTGAGGTAAGGTCTCACATTAGCTCAGGCTGACCTGGAATTCACTATGTAGTCTCAGGGTGGCCTAGAACTCTCGGCAATCCTCCTACCTCTGCCTCCCAAGTGCTGGGATTAAAGGCGTGCGCCACCACTCCTGGCCTTCCAGCCCAGCTTTTAAAGGTATTTATCTATTTATTTATTTAGGAGATAGAGAGAGAAAGAGACAAACAGACAGAACGGACGTGCCAGCAGCCTCTCAGCTGCTGTAAACAAACTCCAGACGTGTGTGCCCCCCCCTTGTGGCCAAGTGCAGCATTGTGCCCTTGCCTCACTTTGCATCTGGCTAAACGTGGAGAATTGAAAGAGCGTTCTTAGGCTTTGCAGGCAGGCACCTTAACCACTAAGCCATTTCTCCAATCCCCAGCCTAGCTTTTAAAGATTTATCTTGATCTTTTTTTTTTTTTCTAGGTAGGGTCTAACTCTAGCCAAGGCTGACCTGGAATTCACTATGTAGTCTCAGGGTGGCCTTGAACTCATGGTGATTCTCCTACCTCTGCCTCCCGAGTGCTGGGATTAAAGGCGTGCACCACCATGCCCAACAGAACCTATATATATATTTTATTTTATTTTATTTTATTTTATTTATTTATTTATTTGAGAGAGAGACACACAGAAATAGGCAGGAAGAGAGAGAGAGAGAATGGGCATGCCAGGACCTGGAGCCACTGCAAACGAACTCCAGATGCATGTGCCCCCTTATGGATCTGGCTTACGTGGGTCCTGGAGAATCGAGCCTTGAACTGGGATCCTTAGGCTTCACAGGCAAGCATTTAACCACTAAGCAATCTCTCCAGCCCAGGAACCTATATATTTTAATCAAGTACATTAAAGATGAAAAAATTTTTGGTGAGTAATGACATCAAGACTATCTCATATCTGTCATTATACTTTAAAAATCTTGCTGAGAGTTCAGGTTCTACCTGTTGATTTTAAAATATATGCAAGATATTTATACAGTTGCATTTTTGTAGGAAAGATAAACATGACTTGTGATTGTTACTTTGCTTTCTGTGTCTGGGAAAAGTCTGGACAATTTGCTCATGAAAGCTAGGGAAGTAGCACAGTTCTCCCAACAACCATTAACGGTTGCCTAGCAACCATTATTAACTGAAAAAACAGACTAGGTAACAATGTTGGGACTCTGAAAAGCCTGTTAAACTTTAGGAAGTGGAACCTTTTATCTGAATTAACCCTAGTATTAACTAAATTGAGATAAGATTTATCCAAAGCCTTTAGTAGGAACCAAGAGTAGCATTGAGTTCTAAGTCCTGGATGGCTGGGGCAGGATCTGAGCTAAAAAAAAGGAAAAAAGCCCTATAATCAGGTCAAAGGGAAGAATGGCCAAGATGGTTCTTTTTTTCACAGTATCATCCTTAGACATCCAAAAACTAAAAATCGTGTGTCCCAATAACCTCTGCACTTGGGCTGACTCATTTGTCCATGTGTTGGGAAATTCTGGTGAGGTCTCCAACCAAGGCTACATCCCTGTGCTACAAGCAAGCATTATATAACAGACTCGCCCTGGGTAAGGACAGAGCAGAGGAAGGCAAGGCAAAACTTACAGTGCTACTTGAGTAAGTGGCCAAGGAAATAATTATATCCATTCACACTCTTCTCTGTAGAAAACACCAGTTTGGGGGCTGGAGAGATGGCTTAGCGGTTAATGCACTTGCCTGCAAAGCCAAAGGACCTCAGTTTGCTTCCCTAGGACCCATGTAAGCCAGATGCACAAGGTGGCACATGCGTCTGGAGTTCATTGGCAGTGGCTGTAGACCCTAGCATGCCCATTCTCCCTCTCTCTCTCTCTGCCTCTCATAAATAAATAAATAAATAAATAAATAAATAAATAAATAAATAATTTAAAAAAGAAAACACATATAAAAGGCCAAGTATGGTGCTTGCCTGTAATCTAAGTGCTGGGGTGGTAGGGATAGGAGGATTCCTAGAGCTAGTTGGCCAGTCTAGACTACTTGGCAAGCTCCAGGCCAATGACAGTCATTGTCTAAAAAAAAAAAATTGTTTTTAAAGGTAGACTGTATACCTAAGGAATGACACTTGGAAGTCCTCAGGACCCACATATACAAACATGCACACCACACAGAGACATAAGCATGTGCACAAAAAGAAAGGAAAACCCCACAGTATGCTCCACCAGCCTCACATCCTGTGGCAGCAAACTCACAGTCCAAATGATCTCCAGCATCTGCTCACCAGCTGGCTGGCAAATCCCCTGGCAAGCCCATAGGAGTCTAAGGCTTTTAACATCCATGCTATCTACACCTCAGCCTCTGGCTTTGACAAGTCTTTCCTTTCCCATCAGGAGTGTGTAAAGAGTAAAGGATCTCAACTCTGATAGCCTTAGGGAGTTGGAAGAATTTGCAGATGAGGGAGACTGGGTTTGTCTGGAAGAGATGCTCTGGTAGGCTCCCTCCCCAGATGCTTCCCTGAAGCCTGCAGTTCCATAACTACATGTTTACTTAGTCAATTCTAAAGGGACATGAGCTGACACCACAGCAGAGTAGGAGTCCAGTCTTGTCACAGTGGCTCATGGCATGCCAGGTGAACTTCACAAATTCTTTCTGAGTCTTTCTCACTCCGCTCAAAAGCTCCCCTGGCCTCCTTCTACTTGAATGCAAGTGAATGCAGTCATCTGGGCAACCTTCAGCCACAGAGGAAGGGGACAGTGTGACTCTCTGGAAGTTTTTCTCTCTGAAGTTATTCCCTTCTGGTCAATCCCAAGAGCTCCTCACATTGCCATGATCTTGGCTCCTTTTTCTTCCTGCCCTCACCCAAGCAAGGAGTCAATTGGAAAATTAGCAAAACTTCCTCCCTGACCCTCCTTCTCTTCCAGTTGCTGCCCCTGCTACATTCTTCTGAACACATGATCCCTCCCAGATCCTATGGACAGGCCGCAAATAATTCATCTTGGTGGTTTTCAAAGTGTGGCCCTGGATCTGCAGTATTCACTCAACTGAGAACCTGTGAGAAAGGGAGTCTTGGGCCCCAATGTAGACTTATGGAATCAGAAGTATTGGGATCAGGGCCCAGCATTCTGTATTTAGAAGCCTTCTAAGTAATTCTAATACCTGACGGGAGCCATTTAATCCTTATTTAATTTCTGTTTGACTATGGGCTCAAGATAAGGAAGATGTTTGCTACCAGGAGCCATTTAGTCCTAACTTAACTTCTGTTTGACTATGGGTTAAAGATAAGCAGGATGTTTTACCAAGCAGAGATCAGTTACCTGCTAAGAATTTGGAAGATGAGGAAGAAGTGTCCTTTAACCTTGAAGGCAAAGATTTAACTGTTTTATGATGTAGCCTTTCCAATAAATCCTATGTGAATATTTACCATTTGTTCTGCTTACATTCTTGTGCTCTGAGAAGAAGTACAAAAAGGCTGAGCTAAATAAAGTTGGGGCTTTGGTACTGACTGACAGCCCTCCTGAGTTCATCTTTTTTTTTTCTTTTCTTTTTTTTTTTTTTTTTTTTTTTTTTTTTTTTTTCAAGGTAGGGTCTTGCTCTAGTTCAGGCTGACCTGGAATTCACTATGTAGTCTCAGGGTGGCCTTGAACTCATGGCGATCCTCCTACCTCTGCCTCCCGAGTGCTGGGATTAAAGGTGTGCGCCACCATGCCCGGCCTGAGTTCATCTTTTGTCTCTCTTGTCTTTCTTTCTTTTTTTTCTTTTTTTTTGGAGAGAGACAGAGAGAGGGAGAAGAAGACAGATAGAGCTGGGTGCGCCAGCAGCCTCTCAGCTGCTATGAATGAAATCCAGATGTGTGCACCCCCTTGTGGCCAAGTGTAGCATTGCGTCCTTGCATCACTTTGCATCTGGCTAAATGTGGGACCTGGAGATTGGAACTGCTGGAGATTGGAACCAGCGTTCTTAGGCTTAGGAGGCAGGCGCCTTAACTGCCAAGCCATCTCTCCAGCCCATCTTTCTTTTTCTTAATCCTCACTCCCACCTCAGGTACTGTCTGAATCTGCTGGCGGGTTCCTGCATATTATCATTTCTAATAGCTTTCCCAATAATTCTAATACATTTGGTCTGAATTCCAGATATTGAGAACCACCAATTTATATGCAAAAGAGAAGTTGTTCTTCTCTGTGAGGCATTGCCAAATTATAGCCAGTGGTCCAAAACACACTCCATGTTTTTGTAAGTAAAATTTTATTGCAATGTGACACACCCTGTGATTTGTGTAGTATCTATGGCTGCTTTCCTACCACTTGGCATAGTTTCAACAGACATCATATGTTCTCCAAAGCTGAAAATGTACATACAGCAGGGTATTGATTTCTCCTTGACACAGACATATCCTCTTTGGGACAAACTATAAGACATCTGGCAAATGGAGTTTAAGCAAACACAGCAATTAAGACAGTATGGGGAATTGGGCACTTACATGGTTTTGTTGGTTTTGTTGCCTAGAAATAAAATTATCTTTGGAATAATTTTTACTTATAGAAAGAAATATACAAGTACCCAGTTCTCCAAGCCTGTAAATTTAACTCTAGCTGAAGTTTCTGGTAAAGGGTATTACAGTAGTGTGACTTGGCCAGCTCAGATTTGAGGAAAATACAGATGTAGTTATCCTGGCCTGTCAGTTAGATATAGGCTAGTTTTTAACAGGTTTTTTTTGTTTTTTTGTTTTTTTTTTCGAAGTAAGGTCTCATTCTAACCCAGGCCGACCTAGATTTCACTCTGTAGTCTCAGGGTGGCCTCGAACTCACAGCGATCCTCCTACCTCTGCCTCCCAAGTGCTGGGATTACCGACGTGTGCCACCAAGCCCAGCTGTTTGTTTTTTAATTAGCGACAGAGAGAGAGTGAGAGTGGGTGTGCCAATCCCTCCCCCTTTTTTTGCATTGATTGATGAGAAAGAAAATAATTCTACAGATTAACTTTTAAGGCAGCATGCACATGATTCTTGTTTTTTAAAAAACAAAAGGTGGGCTGGAGAGATAGCTTAGCAGTTAAGGCACATGCCTGCGAAGCCTAAGGACCGAGGTTCGATTCCCCAGGTGATCAAGCTGTGCTCTTTATTTTTCTCAGGGTGCCTTTTATACAGCAGAACAGGGGAGTTTGTCAGCAGTCTAGGTATTGCTACAATTCTGTTTCAACAGGACCAGGGAATAGCCCCAAGGCCACAAGATATTCCACAGGACAAGGTCCCTGCCACAAGATAAGGACTTCTTCATTCTCTGTGGGTTACATTGTTCTTTCTCTGTGCATGGGTTAACAAATAACTGCAGACCTTGTGACTTCCCAGAACAGACAACTTATCACAAAATGGAGTCACTACTCAAGATGGAGGCACTTTTGGTTACCTAGTGCCCAACGGTTCCCCACACCCAGGACCCACGTAAGCCAGATGCACAAGGCGGCACATGTGTCTGGAGTCCATTTACAGTGGCTACAGGCTCTTGCACCCATTCTCTCTCTCCCTTTCTCTCTCAAATAAATAAATAAATAATATTTTTAAAAAAGAAAATAAAAGGTATTATATAAATAACATATTTGATTAGTTTAGACTTAAAAAAATGAGAATGAGCCAGGCATTGTGGCACACACCTTTAATCCCAGTACTCAGGAGGCAGAGGAAGGAGGATTGCTATGAGTTCAAGGCCACCCTGGGACCACATAGTGAATTCCAGGTCAACCTGGGCTAGAGTGATACCCTACCTTGAAATACCCCCCCACCTCCAGAAAAAAGGTAGGAAGAAAAAGAAAGAAAATGAACATTTAGGTTGATTTAATTCCCCAGCTATTTGAGTAGGATAGCAATGAACCCAGATGTGCAAGTGTTTCAGACAGAATTGACATAGCTGGGTCATATGGTAGCTTGATTTTTAGCTTTTTGGGACCCTTCCACACTGATTTCCATAATGGCTATACCAGTTTACACTCCCACCTACAGTAAGATTTCCACTTTCCCCACAATCTTCAGAAGGAGGGAAAAGACAAAAGGAAACATGTATGTAGTATGAAAGCAGAAAAGCGGCAAAATTGGGGGGGGGTTAGGTCACAATAGGGGAAGGGGGAAGAGAAGCAAAATAAATGTTTAAAAACCGTTCTTTGTATGGTAAAAAAAAAAAAAAATTAAGGGCTGGAGAGATGGCTTAGCAGTTAAGGCATTTGCCTGCAAATCCAAAGGATCCCATTTTGATTCTCCAAGACCCACATAATCCAGATGCACAAGTGGGCTCATGCGCCTGGAGTTCATTTGCAGTGGCTGGAGGCCCTGGCATGCCCATTCTCTCTATCTCTCTCTTTCTCTCTCTGCCTCTTTCTCTCTGTGAAGTAAATTAAAAAATTTTTTTTAAAGTTTTTTTTTTTTTTTTTTTTTTTTTTTTTTTGAGGTAGGGTCTCACTCTGGTCCAGGCTGACCTGGAATTAACTATGTAGTCTCAGGGTGGCCTCGAACTCTCAGCAATCCTCCTACCTCTGCCTCCCAAGTGCTGGGATTAAAGGCATGCGCCACCACGCCCGGCCTTAAAGAAATAAGTTTTTTAAAGGAGAATGTTTGAACTATTTTTCTTAGCATTAACAAATTTCTTTTTTCCTTGTTACCTCTCTGTGATTGAATATGCCTTCCCTTCACCTCCCAGCTATGATCTTCTCTAGAACAAGAGAAATCTAAATATTTATAGCTAGGGTATGCCATCATGCATCCCTGCTGTTATACACGTGCTTAATTTTCTGACATGAATCCAGGAGTATCTACTACCTTGAAGATATTTTCCCCTGTTCTTAAGAAATGCAGAAAGTAGAATAGTTGTTCTGAGAACAGATGTTGAAAGTCAAGAAAGGAATATGTTTGCTTGGCCTTGAATCAAGGCCAGCAGTTTGCTGAAGCTGCTGGTTTCAAAGAGGAAATATTGGAAATGTCTTTCTATGGTCTGTTGGCCATTTCAGAAAGTTGGTAATGTAATGGTCAATTCATTAGAAATAAAAATCTGGGGAGGAGACAAAAAAGAAAGAAAGAAAGAAGAAAGAAAGAAAGAAAGAAAGAAAGAAAGAAAGAAAGAAAGAAAGGAATATGGTTGCAACCCTGTCATTTTCTACTTAAGGGTTCTTGTACAAGTTTTTGACCTTAACCCCTTGGGGATGATTTCCTTGCTATAACATAAAGATCATTATGACTAGATCATAGATTAACCATAGTTTGATATGATAAATTCCTATCATGTTTTAGGGGTTCTCAATCAAAACTGCCTTGATTTCTACCCTGGCCTTAAAGTCTGACTTTTCCTTTCACGTTCTCAATTTTTTTCTCAATTTTTTTCCCAACAATTTAGTAGACTCACAAAAGAGAGATTCTGGTTTAAAGGGTCTAAAAACTCCCCCAATTCAAGAAAAGAGTATCTTCATTCATCTCTGCTAGGTAGTGGGCATTGAAACTGCTTCTTCTTGTGTTCAATCTCTGTACAAGATGTGAGGAGAGGAACTGCCAGCCAGACCACAAGGATTCTAGACCATGCCCTAACCACAAGGGAAAGAAACCTAAGTGTAATGATCTAATGATTCAAACATAATAGGGTTCCAGGCCTGTCTCCAGTATTAACTGGACTAGTCATTTTTTCTCCAGACCTTCTTGAACATCCCTGCATCTCTAGGATAAGGCTTACTTGGTTGGGGGTGAATGATCTTTTTGATATAGTCTTGTATTCTGCTTGTCAATATTTTGTTGAGAATTTTAGCATCAATGTTTATGAGGAAGATTGGTCTGTAATTTTCTTTTTTTGTTCTGTCTTTGTTTGGTTTTGGTATCAGGGTGATGCTGGCTTCATAGAAGGAGTTTGGTAGTATTCCTTCCTTTGTTATTTTATGGAAAAGTTTGAGAAGCATTGGTATTAGCTCTTCCTTGTAGGTATGGTAAAATTCACCAGTGAATCCATCTGGGCCTGGGCTTTTTTTAGTTGGGAGATTTTTTATAACTGCCTGAATCTCTATACTTGTTATAGATCTATTTAAATGGTTTATCTTGATTTAATTTTGGTAGGTCATATAAATTTAGGAAATCATCTATTTCATTCAGATTTTCAAACTTAGAGGAGTATAAGTTCTTAAAGTGTGGCCTTACGATTTTCTGAATTTCTTTGGTATCTGTTGTAAGGGTGCCTTTTTCATCTTTAATTTTATTAATTTGTGTCTCTTCTCTCTTTCTTCTGGTGAGATTTACTAAGGGTTTATGAATCTTGTTTATCCTTTTAAAGAATCAACTCTTTGTTTCATTGATTTTTTGGGGGGAATCTATTTCATTATTTTCTGCCCTAATCTTTATTATTTCTTCCCATCTACTGATTTTTGGTTCACTTTGATCTTCTTTTTCCAAGGCCCTAAGGTGAAGCACTAAGTTGTTTACTTTCAATCTTTCTAATTTCTTCATATAGGCACTTAAAGCTATAAATTTTCCTCTCAGGAACTGCCTTCATTGTGTGCCAAAGGTTTTGGTATGTTGTGTTCTCATGATCAATTGAGTCTATGAATTTTTTAATTTCATTTTTTATTTCTTCAATGATTTATTCATCATTCAGTAGTGTACTGTTTAGTCTCTATGATTGTGTGTATGCTCTGTAGTTTTTCTTGTTGCTTATTTGTAGTTTAATCCCATTGTGATGAGATAAAGTACAAGGAATTATTTCAATTTTCCTGTATCTGTTAAGATTTGCTTTGTGTCCTAATATATGGTCTGTTTTAGAGAATGATCCCCTAGCATTCGGCCAGGAGGGTTATGTTTAAGGAGTGGGGGATGGGAGGAGTATTAGCAATTGTGAAGGCAGAAAACTTCTTTAAACTCCTTTCTTCTAAGATCACCAGCCAGGTATCTGACTCTCCTAGGGTTATTGAAACAAGGGGTGGGGGCCACTGTCCAGACAGACTTCTTGGTATTCGCCAGCAGTATGTTGAATTTCTGACATGCTAACTAACTCCTCCATTCTAGACTCTTTTATAGGAGAGGAGTAGGGAAGACAAATTCTCCAGATTTTACTACTTCTTGTTGAGAGGGGGTGAAGGCTGATGAGTTTGGTGTCTGCAATGACTGAAGGAGCAGTATTATTTTTATTTCATAGTAGATCAGGTGACAGCATTAAGACATTTTAGGAGAAATGTTTATAAAAAAATTAAAAGACAAGATAAAAATGTAAGTAGGAGTATAAATAGGATGAATGGTATATTTTGTCAAGTGTGCCATAGAGAAAAGGGGCAACTCTTCAGTTTTAATGTCTTTCTTCCAGTTTGAGAGGAGGAGTTTGAGTGATACT
Organism: Orientallactaga sibirica; assembly: GCA_036365145.1. Taxonomy (NCBI): domain Eukaryota; kingdom Metazoa; phylum Chordata; class Mammalia; order Rodentia; family Dipodidae; genus Orientallactaga; species Orientallactaga sibirica. The sequence goes on along the minus strand of JAEOAD010000008.1, from coordinate 49,581,594 downwards.
TTACACAAAAGGGGGAAAAGGGTTATGGGTTGCTAAGAAGCCTCAGGATATAGTAGTCCCCTGAGATGGAGCTGTGTCTTGTCTGAATAAAGAAGTCTGCATCCGGAAACACAGGAGGCCAGAGTGGCCTATGAATACAAAATGGTTATCAAGGAATAATTGAATCTGTTGGGCTAAAGGCAAAGAAGAGGCTAAATTGTGGGTGTGGAAAAGCCCTATGGTTTTATGTGAGTACTGTGAAATGCAATGTAGTGCATATCTGGAGTTTGTAGCAGCATAAAACCCTCGTTTTTCCATACTTATTCTTTGTCTTCTCTCTTTCTTTCCTCACAAATAAATATACAAAATATTTTAAGAGTACATAAAGTGTACCCATTCATGCTTTAATTACTTGGTACATTCTAGATCATTCTCACACATACTTAAAAGCACATCAAGGGCTGGAGAGATGGCTTAGTGGTTAAGGTGCTTACCCTGAGAAGCTTTAGGACCCATGTTCAACTCTCCATATCCCATGTAAGCCAGATGCACAAAGGTGATCCAAGCACAAGGTTGCATATGCCCACTAGGTGGTGCAAGTATCTGGAGCTCAATTTCAGTAGCTCAGGCTCTGGTGTACCAATTTTTCTCTCTCTCTCTCTAAAAATAATTTATTAAAAAAATATATCAAGCCACACCTATTCTTTTAAAACTTACTGGAAGTTAGAAAACTGATTCTACACTGTGAACATTTCAGTTGTTTCCAATTAATCTCTCCCTGTTGACTAGCTGTCAAGATGCCAGAAAGAGCTATGCAGCCTGTTGGGGGAGAAAAATCATCAACACTTAAACAGCAGTGGACCCTGCAACTTTTACAGCTGGTCAGCCAGGCCAAACTGTGCAAACTGGTACAATAATGGCATGTCTGTTATGGGGAAAACCAACCACTCTCTACTTGGACTAGAGGCCCACTGCATGGGAGGGAATATATGCCTGATACTGAAAAACCTATGATGGGGAAGTCATGAGCCCTAGAAGTGTAACACCTGCTGGTGTCTAGCTAAATGCATATATTATGCTCACCAAACTGCCTGGAAAGCACTTCTCTCTCTCTTTTTTAAAATATTTATTTATTTATTTATTTATTTGAGAGAGAGAGAGAGATACAGAAATAGGCAGAGAGAGAGAGAGAGAGAGAATGGGTGCGCCAGGGCCTCCAGCCAATGCAAACATTCCAGATGCATGCACCCCCTTGCGCATCTGGCTTACGTGGGTCCTGGAGAATCGAGCCTCAAACTGGGGTCCTTAGGCTTCATAGGCAAGCGTTTAACCGCTAAGCCATCTCTTCAGCCCAAAAGCACTTCTCTTAATGTTCTATTAATACTACCTATTCCCTAGGTTCCTTGCCCCTCCCCATTTTCCTAAAACCACTACTAATAAATAAATTCCCTATTCCCAAGAAAAAAAGTGTGGTCTCAGCCCTCTAACTTGAACCCAAACCTCTTGACAATATCTATACAATGCAACATGATTTGGAAAAACAAATGGAATCAGTATAGATGTAGAAAATACTGGCACATGTATAAATATACCTGAAACTTGAAAAGATTTTGCTAAATGATATAAGCCAGTAAAGGTGGCCACATCCTGTCTGACTTCATTTCTATAAATGTCCAGAACAGACAGACAAGTAGATTAGTGGTTATCTAGAGCTGGAGATGAGGCTGAAGCAGAGTGGAGAGTAACCAGAACCAGGCTAAGATTTCTTTTGGGTGATGAAAAACTGGAAACTTAGTTCATGGTGATGGTTGCAAACCTTGACATGTACTAAAGATCACTAAATCATGCATTTTAAGTGAGTAGATTCTATGGTGTATAAATCTTAATAAAAGTATTTTAAAGTGAAGTACTATTATATACTACAGCATAGATAAGCCATACGACATGATCTATATGAAAAAACAGGCACAAAAAGCACATATTATATGATTCTATTTAATTGAAATGTCCAGAATGAACAAATCTACAGAGAAAGAAATTAGATAAGTGGCTTCCTAGGGCTGGAAGTAAGGGAAGATTGGGAAATGACGTTTCTTGTATTAAGATGGTACATATATTCTATCATTTGATTGTGGTGTTTATACAACTGTACAAGTATAGTAAAACAGTATTGAATTATTCTAGCTGTTTTGTGATATGTAAGTTCTATGAAAAAATAAAAAAAAAACTACCTGTGAATGGACATGATCATCTTTCCTTCATTATTAAATAGACAAGAATTTAATGCAGGCAGACATTAAAGTTTTCAGGTCAAATTTAAATCTGGCTAATTGTCTTCATATCAAAAATAAATGTTAGCTGGGACTGGTAGGACACACCTTTAATCCCAGTACTTGAGAGACAGAGGTAGGAGGATTGCCATGAGTTTGAGGCCACCCAGAGATTACATAGTGATTTGCAGGTCAGCCTGAGCTGGAGTGAGACCCTACATTGAAAAACTAAAAAAGCCGGGCATGGTGGCACACGCCTTTAATCCCAGCACTCAGGAGGTGCCCCAGCCGGCGGGGTTCAACAGAGGCTCGAGGGAAGGCTAAACCTGGATGGGGGACAAACAGGCACAAAGAAGGAAGCCATGCCTCACAGACTCCGGTCAAGGCTTCAAGTTTATTATTATTCATACAGAGGTATATATAGGGGTGGCAGGAAGAAGGCATGTGGGCAAATGTAATATATGGCTGCCAAATGGATTTTATGGCTACCAGATGTTTTGATTGATGAGGAGAGAGGGGCGGGGGGGGTCTTTTGAGTGATGCGCCTCACGGATGTTTATAAGAATGTCTGTGTTGAGATCACAGTTAGGGCGGAGTTACATCAATCCTATTTGCTAAGATACATATCTTTAGGTTACACCTTGTTCTTATCTACAGATCAAAGTAGGCTCTTTGGGAAGGCTTGGTAATTTTCACAGGAACTCAGGAAGCTGAAATCTTAACACAAAAAGTGGAGGCTTCTTCCTCCAAATGGTTGCAGTTTGGCTCAAGGTCCCCAACAAGGAGGCAGACGTAGGAAGGTCACTGTGAGTGCAAGGCCACCCTGAGACTACATAGTGAATTCCAGGTCAGCTTGGAGTAGAGTGAAACCCTACCTCAAAAAAAAAATTTACTCCTTGCAAGGCTATAATTTTACTAGCTTGCTAACTTTACTCAACTGTGTACTGTGTTGGTTGTTTTTGTATAGTTATGAGATGCCAGAGAGAACAACTTAAATGAAAAATATTTATGTTAGTTCATAAATTCAGATAATTTAATCCATGGTCACTTAACCCCATGTACTTAGGTAGAACATCATGGCAGCAGGAGTATGGTAGGGAAGTGCCTTCTCCTTGTGGTAGACAGGAAACAGAGTGAGGTAAGGAGACCTGGGAAGAGGTTGCCCTTTAAGTCATGCCCCCAGTAGCTTACTTCCCTCAGCTCTACTCCACTTCCTGAAGTTTACAGAACCTCCCAAAATAGCATGGCCAGTTGGAGATCAGGTATTAATATTCCATCCATAAATTTACAACTTTCACAATTTCTGTTATTGCTACAGCACCCTGAAGCTATGTAAAATATGGGCCATCCAAGGAGAAAAAGGATTCTTTAGGATCTATGTGGTAGAGTCTACTGTTTTCTTGTCAGCTGATCTGGAGGCAGGAGATTAGTGACTGTCAAATGGTTTTCCTGAAAATAGATGAAGCAGAAGAGGTAGCAACCTGAGGTTCTATACAGCAAGGCAGATGCTTAAAACTGTTCTTCCTGCAGTGTCTGAGTGCCTAACTACACAGGAGAGGGACCATTTTCAAAACAGTGATATTAATGGGTCAAGAACCCAAAAGTCTACTTCTTAAGAAACTCAGAGCTTCTCATCAATAACTTAAATCTGATAGTAACAACATGCAATGAAAACAGGTTTGTTTTTATTCCTTTCTTCTCACAAGATGTAGGTAAGCTATAATGTAATATTATCACTAAATTCAAATTACAGATAGTGATTTTTTGACTTTTTTACATTAGAATAAGTCCTACATTTCCTAAATTAAAAGAAGCAATTTGAACATGTATAAAATATGGTGTTAATTTCATTTCCCACCCTGAGACTACATAGATTAGGTCAGCCTGGAAGCTGAGACCACCTTGCATAAACCAAAAAAAAAAAAAAAAAAAAAAAAAAAAGAAGCTGAAGAGATGCTTATGTGTTAATTTCATTTCCCTACTGATTAGAAGCAAAGCTCAGCATAAGAAATAAGAGGGGGCTGAAGAGATGCTTAGTGGTTAAGGCGCTTGCCTGCAAAGCCAAAGGACCTCGGTTCTATTCCCCAGGACCTATATAAGCCAGATGCATAAAGTGGTTCATACTTCTGGAGTTCGTTTGCAGTGGCTGGAAGCCCTGGCATGCCCATTTTCTCTCTCTCTCTCTCTCAAATAAATAAATAAAAATAAAATATTTCAAAAAAAAAAAAAAAAAATAGGAGGGCTGGAGAGATGACTTAACAGTTAAGGCACTTGCCTGGGAAGCCTAAGAACCCAGGTTTGATTCCTCACTTAAGACAGATGCACAAGGTGTTGCATGCATCTGGGGTTTGTTTGCAGTGGCTAAAGGCCCTGGCACACCCATTCTCTTTCTCTCTGTGTTGGTCTCTAATAAATAAATAAATAAATAAATAATGAAATATTTTTTAAAAAGAAGTAAGGCAGGAGAGATGGCTTAATGATTAAGGCACATGGCTGCAAAGCCAAAGGAGCCAGGTTCAATTCCCCAGGACCCACATAAGCCAGATGTACATGGTGGCGCATGCTTCTGGAGTTCATTTGTGCACCCATTATCTTTCTCTCACTCTCTCTCTTTCAAGTGAATCAATAAATAAAATTAAAAATATATATATATATTTTTTGGTTTTTCGAGGTAGGGTTTCACTCTGGTCTAGGCTGACCTGGAATTAACTATGTAGTCTCAGGGTGGCCTTGAACTCACGGTGATCCTTCTACCTCTGCCTCCCGAGTGCTGGGATTAAAGGCATGCGCCACCACGCCCGGCTAAAATATTTTTTAAAAAAAATAAATAAGAGGATAAAGACATTACTGTGTCCATTCATCTGCTATCATGGCACAAGTATTACCTAAGATTCAAAAAATAATAAAACATAAGGAATAGCACTGAGAAATATAAAAGCCAAGAAGCAACTGACAAGCGTGTCTGACAAAGGCCACATGATCCAGTGTGAGATCCCCATGATGGCTGTGATGCTCTGGCTTCTCAGGAGCATCCAGGTGAGTTTGTTGACAGTGAATTGGGGCAGGAGCTTTTCCAGGAAACCATACCATAGCCTTTCAATACTCAGAGACTTTGTTGATAAGATCAAAGCCTTTATGGTCTCAGGTGTTTTCTTTGCTTGAAGGGAAAGACAAGTCTGGACAGAATCTGTCACTGTTCCTGGAAGAGAGCCTGGCATTCATCAGGGACCATAAAGAACTGCAGGAATCAAACAGCTATGGGAGAGTGGGAAAAACATATGGTCACGATCTCAGAACCAGGAGTTTGGGTGTGGACACAAGATTAAATACCATGGCCATTTGCACCATCATTTGTTTAGTGTATTTCACCTAAATCCAGGATTTTTAACATGTTCAAAGTATTATCAAATAAACAATTTCACTTTGATAGGTAGTGAACAACCTGTTTAGGCTTGCTCTGACAACATTATTATTAAGGTTCCATTGAATGTGAGCCTTGAAAAGACTCACACAGAGCCAGAACACTGCTGCCTCATTAGGACCTTCAGAGTCCCAGGAAAAGATACTTGGCTTAAACCACCCTGCTGTGTGATAAAGGGCTTGAGGTCTCAGGAGAGGAAGAGTCAACCAATGAAGAAGTTGGAGCTAGAATCCATCCTCCTGGACCTGATTCATGTGATATCTGTACTTCAGTGCACATTAAACATGTGATCTGATGTTCCTTCATTTGTGAAGTGAAAACAATAACAGTCACTTGAGGAGTTAATGAGGGTACAATGCAGTGTTCAGCATCCATCATTATCATAAAAATCCTCTGTGGCCCAGCGTGGTGGCACACACCTTTAATCCCAGCACTTGGGAAGCAGAGGTAGGAGGATCGCCGTGAGTTCAAGGCCACCCTGAGATTACATAGTGAATTCCAGGTCAGCCTGGGCCAGAGTAAGGCCCTACCTCGAAAAACCAAAAAACCAAAAAAAAAAAAAAAAAAAAAACAAACAAAAAAAAACCCTCTGTAAAACACAGAGATTATTTTCTATTCTTTTTTTTTTTTTAATTACTTAGTCTGTGTTCATCTGTATGAGTGTAGATGAATGTATTCAATAGCACACATGTGGAGATCAGAAGACAAATTTTGGGCTGGTCTTCACCTTCTAACTAATTAATTTGAGACAGAACCTCATTGTTGTTTGGTGCTCCATTCTCCTGTCTGCATGCAGGCACAAGGATTATGGGATCCTTCCATACCTTCTGGATTTTATGTGGAATCTGGGTATTCAAACTCAGGTACTCATGTGCAGCAAGTGCTTTATCCCTGGATGATCTCCCAAGCTTCTATGTTTTTTTTTTTCTTTCTATTCTTTGACTTGTTTTAAATAAATTATATGACATTTGTGGGATACAATCACTGTGGCCCTGTTAAAAATACAATTATTCCAGGATTTACAAAACCTGAATATCATAGATTGGGAGTCTCCTCAACATGGAATCTAATTCCTGACCTAGAGGAAGAATGAGGTGTGTGAAAACAGATAGTGAGCTATAAAATGATAATTTTAAATTAACATGTTAGCATATATTAATGTATCTTTTAATATTTTATTTTTATTTATTTATTTCAGAGAAGGAGAGAGGGGTACAGAGAAGGGGGGGTAGAATGAGTGCACCAGGGCATCCAGCCACTGCAAACAAACTCCAGACACATATACCACCTTGTGAATCTGGCTTACATGGGTCCTTGGGAATCAAACCTAGGTCCTTTGGCTCTGTCGGTGTGGTAGTTTGAATAGATGGCCTGAATATAGTCAGTGCTTTATTAGTTCATAGTTTGCATCTGCAACCACCTGGCTGGAGGCAATATCACTGGGTGTATCTTAAGGTGTAATGGTGGGTTTGAGATTTCAATCCAAAGATATGCAAAGTCTGCCTAGCTGGAGTTCCTGAGTTGTGCTGTGCTGTGCTGTGTGGCTTTTGGCTTCTATCTCTCTCTCTCTCTCTCTCTGCCTGGTCCTGTAAGAGCAGGCCACCCTCTTCTGCAATTAGGGAACTTCCCTGGATCTGTAAGCTTCAATAAATCCCTTCTCTATAACTGTACCTGGTCTGGAAGTTCATTTCAGGGAACCTGAAGCTGTATGCTACAGAAGTTGGTACCAGGAGTGGGGTTAGATGAACCTGACCATGTGGATGTTGGTCTTTTGGAACTTTTGTTTTGGAGAATTGGCATGGACTTGGTGCGTGCAACTGAAGATACCTTCTGGAGTGGTAAGCCAAGATTTAAGGACTATTCTGATGAGAGTTTGGGAATGCTAAGTGCAGACAGTACTGAACTTCAAGGCTTGGCTTATGAGCATTCTAAGGGGAAGGAAAGACTGCAGAAGACTTTGTTGGAACTGGGCTGCTGGCATAAGTGATGGCTGTGTCCTGCTGCCCAGGCCCAGAGAATTTGATCAAGGTTAAATTTGTAATGGACTGATGTGCTTGGCTAAAGATACTGGACTGAAATATTTAAGATTTTAAGTTGGAAAACCTCAAGCAAGTTAAAATTAGAGGCACTGAGACTGGTTTTAGATTACTAAAGTTGCTATTGTCAACACATTAGTAATCTTAAGGAAGATGGCCCAACTGTTTTACATTAAAACAATGGAGAAGATGCCTGAGGAAAGACTGTTAAAAATGCAAACTCTATGGTCTGGAGAGATGGCTTAGCAGTCAAGTGTTTGCCTGTGAAGCCTAAGGACCCTGGTCCGAGGCTTGATTTCCCAGGACCCATGTAAACCAGATGCATCTGGAGTTTGTCTGCAGTGGCTGGAGGCACTGGTGCACCCATTCTCTATCTATCTGCCTCTTTCTCTCACTGTCTGTCACTCTCAAATACATAAATAAACAAAACAAAATTTAAAAAAAAATGGAAACGTGCCGGGCGTGGTGGCGCACACCTTTAATCCCAGCACTCGGGAGGCAGAGGTAGGAGGATTGCCAAGAGTTCGAGGCCACCCTGAGACTACATAGTTAATTCCAGGTCAGCCTGGACCAGAGTGAGACCCTACCTTGAAAAACCAAAAAAAAAAAAAAAAAAAAAAAAAAAAAAAAAAGGAAACACTTTTGGAAAGAGTTGACTGGAAAAGGAACCTGCTTTTCAAGGTTACAATTTATCTCATCCCTGAATTAAGAATATTGCTGTGTCCTGCACACCTGGTATTAGTTTTGAAAGCATTAGAAAATGCATGAAGTGGGTGAAAAAGTGCACACAGTTCCAGGAGCTGTTGCCAAGATGCAGCATGATGCCCCAATAGGTTGAAGAGCCTTTGGAAGATGGACCATGGTTTGCATGGAGCCCTGAAGACATTTTGGATATACCAGGACTGTGCAAGGGCTACCATGGAGTGCCCTGTTGGCCTGGAATGGAAGTTTCCCTGGCTACTCTGCCCAGCTAGAGGGGCAGAATTGGAAAATCTGGAGACTGTCAGTCTCTGGTTATATTGAACTTGAACTGCAGAAGTTTGATGATTGCTTGATGGTGGTTGAGTTTGCATTGTACCAGTCTCTCCTTGCTATGCCTTAAACAAGTTGAAAATGTTTACTCTCTGCCTTTATATGTTGAAAGTATTTAACTTGTTTAATTTTACAGGACTCACTATTATTTTTTTTAAATTATTTTATTTATTTTTGGAGAGAGACACAGAGAGAGACAGGCAGAGAGGGAGAGGGAGACAGATAGAGATGGGCACGCCAGCAGTCTCTCAGCTGCTGTGAACGAAATCCAGATGTATGCGCCCCCTTGTGGGAAAGTGCGGCATTGCACCCTTGCATCACTTTGCATCTGGCTAAACGTGGGACCTGGAGATTGGAACTGGGTTCTTAGGCTTAGCAGGCAGGCGCCTTAACTGCTAAGCCATCTCTCCAGCCCAGAACTCACTATTCTTAAGTTGGTCAAGACCATAGGGACCTTTGAAATTGGACTGAATACAATTTACAATGTGTGATGGTTATGAATCTATTGGGGGCTGGGGGACAGAATGTGGTAGTTTGAATATATGGCCCCCAATATATGCAGTGTTTTATTAGTTTGTACTTTGCATCTGTATCCACTTAGCTGGAGGCAGTGTCACTGGGCCAATCTGAAGGTGTGTGGTGGATTTGAGATTTCAATTTAAAGATATGTAAAGTGTGCCTAGCTGGAGTTCCTGAAGTATGCTGTGCTGTGTGGCTTTTGGCTTTTGGCTTTGCTGTCTGTGTTTGGTCCTGTGAAAGCAGGCCAGCCTCTTCTGCCATTACGGAACTTCCCCTGGATCTGTAAGCTTCAATAAATATCCCTTCCTCCATAACTTTGCCTGATATGGAAGTTCATCTCAGCGAACCTGAAGCTGTCTACTACAGTAGGCAAGCGCCTTAACTGCTAAGCCATCTCTCCAGCCCATGTTAATATTTTTTATCGTCTCTAGGATGTCATTTCCACAGAGGATTAAGACAAATCAACATGGGTGATAAACATACCTTTGCCAAACAGTATCCTTGTCAACAAAAGGGTAATTGCTCAGAAACAGCTGCCTTCTGGTAAAGGAAATCAAACATGAGTGAGGAATCATTCTGAACAGTTCTGAGGAAGGCCATGGACTAAACCCTTACAGCCTAAGGAAGGGCTTCTCAGGCTGTGAGCAGTGAGGAGTGGTCTGTCACCCAGTGTGCCATTTTCTTTCTATAAAGCCAAACTATGGAGCACATCTCGGGAAGATTCCCCAGAGAATAAGTTTATTCCATAAGTCTTGTCAGCAATATTTTGAAAGTGGGGGGGGGGGTAAAGGGGTCATGTGAACCATTCACACTTTAAAAAGTGAATACTGTTGAAATATTTGACAGACCTAGATGCCACTTTGTCAGAACTAGGAGTGTCATCCACAAGGTCACACTTTGTGATGGCGGGACAGACTGTGAGAAGATAATGTGGACTCCCAAATTCACCATTGAGTTAGTACTGAGAAACTGTCTTGTGGAATCAATCCCTCATGGCCATTATGAATTTAGACATACACATAAACGGGAAGTCTTACACTGGAGACGAGGTGAAGAAAGTACACTTCACGTGGACAATGAGTTATGGCCAAAGAGACTGGTAATACCAATCATGGTGAAAAATGTATGTGTGTTGAGGAGTTATAGGTGAGGAAGCAGTACAGAGAAGTTGGAGAAAGACAGAGAGAAAAGGGGAAGCTTTCTTTCAGTAATTAAAGAAATATAAAAAATCATGTTTTTTTTTTACTTTTGGGTTTTTTGTTTTGTTTTGTTTTGTTTTTTTGGGTTTTTTTAAATTGATTTTTTTATTGATGCCTTCTATATTTACATACAAAAAAACACATATATTTCCCTCCCCTCCCCTCCCCTCCCCCATTCCACTTTAGAACACCAATCTCCATCATATCCCCTCCCTCTCTCCATTAGTCTTTCTTTTAATTTGATGTCATCATCTTTTTCTTCTATTTTGAGGGTCTTGCGATGGTATTGCTAGGCACTGGAAGGTCATGGATATCGAGGCCAATTTCTGTCTGGGCAGTTGCATTGTAAGAACTCATATCCTTCCTTTGGCTCTTCCATTCTATCCACCCCCTCTTCCGCAATGGTCCCTGAGCCTTGGAGGTTGTGACAGAGGTGTTTCAGTGCTGGGCACTCCTCTATCCAATCTTCTCAGCACTATGTTGCCTTTTGGAGGTCCCAGTGGTCATCACCAACTGAAAAGAGAAGCTTCTCTAACCAGAAGTGAGAGTAGCATTAATATGTGAACATGAACATTAAGTGTAGTGCCCCCAGGGCAGCTTGGTGGGAATAATATATACATTTAGTCAGACAAGAGCAGGCTTTATATCCCAAAGGCTCATGACCTCACCTGCCATAGACTTTTGCTTAGGTTTTTCAGTACCAGGCATGTATTCCCTCCCGTAGAGAGGGCCTTCAGTCCAATTATGGAGCAGTTGGTTACCCCAAGAGTAGACATGCCACTATTGCACCCATTCAGTCATTGAGCCTGTATGGCCAAACTTGAATATTCAGTGTCCACCGTTTTCACTGCTGATGACTTCTGTCTCCCATACTCTGCATGCAGTGCAGCTTTTTCCAGCTTTCAGTTGGCTGGTCTACAGGGAGACAGTTTTCTGCTCCGCACCAGCTTGCTTTCTCAGTGACCTTGCTTCTCAGGCAAGAGATGTCTTCAGCAATAGGGTCTTACTATCTATTTCTCAAGGGAAACCAAGGGCTCTGGCAAAAGCCTTTAATGTTTTGGAGGCTACCGGGACCTCCTTGGCCAACAACTCACTGGAAGGTATCCCATCCCAGGCACTGAAAATTTTCTAGTAACAGTCTACAGCTTCTAGATGTGCCATTATTCAAAATAGTAGGTTTACATAAGTCTTATTCACAATATCTTGAATTTAGATTGACCCTCCCCCTGCCCTTCTTTTACGCATTCTCTTCCCATGGCCTCGCTTAGGCCATTCTCCTCCCTGTAATCTGTTCTTCTACTTACATATGTGTTTTTTGGTTTTTTGAGGTAGGGTCTCACTCTAGCTCAGGCTGACCTGGAATTCACTCTGTAGTCTCAGGATGGCCTCAAACTCATGGCGATCCTCTGCCTCCTGAGTGAGGGATTAAAGGTGTGTGCCACCACGCCCGGTTCATGTTGTGGATTTTTATGAGAAAGTACAGAGAAGTACAAAGAAGAAAACTAAAAAATCAAAGCCAGGCGTGGTGGCACACGCCTCTAATCCCAGCACTCCAGAGGCAGAGGTAGGAGGATCGCCATGAGTGCGAGGCCACCCTGAGACTACAGAGTGAATTCCGGGTCAGCCTGAGCTAGAGTGAGACCCTACCTCAAAAAAAAAAAAAAAAAAAAAAAAAAAAAAAAAACTAAAAAATCACACAAAAGTATTGTGTGAGTATTGATTAAAGCTGGAAAAAAATGTGTAAACATGAAAATGATTTGATCTGGACAGAAGACTTTTCTCCCTCCTGCAATTTCTAGTTTGCAATGCCTTTTTCTAATCCTTTTAATGGAAATAAAATGGTATAAGATAGGTATAAAATATTGGTAAGTTAAAAAAATAAAATATTGGTAAGTTTTAGAAGTTTTAATACCATTTTATATATTGCCTTGTTATCAGTTATCATCAGTTTAAGAATATTTGTGAAGTTTTTTTTTTTGTACTCAAGTAAATGTTTTTCTCGAGCATGATCTTAATGGGTTTAATGGGTTTGTATTTCATCATTAACTAGATCATAATTGATTATAAAATTTCCTATTTTAGGGCTGGAGAGATGGCTTAGATGTTAAGGTGTTTGCCTGCAAGGCCAAAGGACCCCAGTTTGATTCTCCAGGACCCATGTAAGCCAGATGCACAAGGGGGCGCATGCATCTGGAGTTTCTTTGCAGTGGCTGGCTGACTTTGCATGCCCTTTCTCTCTCTCTCTCTCCCTCTTTCTCTCCTCAGATAAATAAATTTTTAAATTTTTTCCTATTTTATTCTTTTAGTTTATTCCATTTTTACTGTTATAAATAAAACATACATCAAGTTTGTGTGGGATTTTGCTGCTTCCTTGAGAAAACTGTTTTTGACTAAAGTCCCATGATAAAATGATCTACACGTTTGTTATAATGCTGATACTTGTTCTAGTTTTTATTCTGAATATAATCTATAAGTTTGTAATTCTAGCAGATATGTTTGAAAAGGAGCAGGGAAGGAGATTCAGATACTGAGAGTCAGGGTAAATTAAGCTACACAAAAATAATTGTCGGGGATGGAGAGATGGCTTAGCAGTTAAATGCTTGCCTGTGAAGCCTAAGGACCCCAGTTTGAGAGTCTATTCTCTAGGACCCACATAAGCCAGAAGCACAAGGGAGTGCATGCATCTGGAGTTTGTATGCAGTGGCTGGAGGCCCTGGCATGCCCATTATCTCTCTCCCTACTTACTTATTTCTGTATCTCTCTCTTTCAAATAAATAAATAAATAATAAAATATTTTTTAAAAATTATCCCTGAACAGGGCCTAGGAAGAAAGGGAGCAGAAATGGTTGGAGATAAAAGTCAGTAGAAGATTTCTTGCCTGGCATGGACAGAGCCCTGAACCTTACAAAATTTTCCATACATAGCTTGTTAGCCTAATCACTGATGAGGTAATGGAAATTGAGTGAATTTCTTACCACCACACTAAAAAAATGGCAGAACACAGATGCAAAATGATGTCTCGTATTCAAAATTCCAGTTTTGCTTCTTAACACTTTATATACTGAAAGGGAAAGACCTTGGCCTAATATTACCACTTTTAGTAGCTTATGATAGAACAGCATGCCTTTTATAATTTGGGAGGTAAGAACTCCCACAAGGTCAGCTGCAGTGATAAGGAATGAAGTTGACAATGATAAATAAGAAAGGGTTAGTTTCTACAAAGTAAAAAAACTCTTCTCTTATGGACTTATATTTTATTGCAAAGCATGAAAGGATTACTCAGCTCCTAGTCCAGATCCATAAATTGCAAGTGATTGTGAAGTCTATGATTGATTGAGACATGAAAATTATGTAGCAAGTAGCAGCAAGCCAAGTCCACTGGGTTGAGGCTTACACAACACACTCAAACACTACATCAAGGTGCTTCATTAAAACGTCTGTAATTTCAACACTAGACATTTTCTTCAAACTTTCCTTATTAAAATGGCCAGCATAAAGAAATGCTTGGCTCTAGGAATTTTTGCATTTTTATGGACTGAATTGGGTGCTCAGGAGAAATTAGGGGGCTCGTGCAAGTTGCTGCGTAAATTTAACTTGACTGGACTTGTGGAAGCCAAAAACCATTCAATGGTTATTGGAGGACTGTTTCCTATTCACTCTAGGACCATCCCAACAAATGATTCCGATGAAGAGCAAGTATCAGCCAAATGTGAAGGGTAAGCCATTGTTTACTCTATTTGCACATCAATTGTAGGTGGTAGAGAAGGATAAGTGGTGAGCAAAGGGTCTTTGTCTCTAGCTGCACCCTGTGGGCCAGCATCTTTGAAGATCTTGTTGGGCATGTAGAATTCAGTTCCTGCATTCCTGATTTGCTGAGCCAGAACCTACACTCTGATAAGACCTTCTGTTGATTCATGTGTTCATTAAGGTTTGAGAAGCACTGGTGCAGAATTACATAGGCTTGTAGCTTCATTGTCAGTTGTTATGGACTAAAACTCTCCTCAGGTGAAAGTATTCACTATGGGAACAGTGATTTATTTTTTGAGCTAATGTTTGTGGCAAGACTCTTGCAGCTGCTGGAGGGCCGCTGTCTCTATTGCTTTTGCCTCTGAGCTATTATATCAGGAAATGGGATTCATGCCTAACCTACATTCAAACTTTGCTAGTAATCAATAGATTACTCTCTCTCTCTCTCTCTCTCTCTGACACACCACACACACACACACACACACACTTTAAATATGAACAGAAAACCTGATCTTTTACCCTTTTTTTGTTTGTTTTTGTTTTTTGTTTTTTTGAGGTAGGGTTTCACTCTAGCCCAGGCTGACCTGAAATTCACTATGCAGTCTCAGGGTGGCCTTGAGCTCATGGCAATCCTCCTACCTCTACCTCCCAAGTGCTGGGATTAAAGGCGTGTGCCACCACACCCAGCCTAATTTGACCCTTTTTTGAATACATTTTGAATAGTATTACCATAGCACAAATACAGTCTTATATTGAATATTTTTCATAATATAGTAAGCATTTCCATAATCATGCATGGTTATCATAATTGTAAATACAAAATGTAAACTTTCAGTTTCTCACACCATTGAATCTTTGTAGAATACAGCTTCTTTCCTTATATCATATTTGAGATGTTGTAGAAAAGAGGATCTGCTGTAATGATGACAAAATGAAAAGTTTGCAATGAACCCTTCTTAACTCTTTACCCATCTTTCTAATTATTTTTCTTCTTACAATGAAGTAAAGGGAGCGAGGAAGAAGAAATGAGGTTTTGCTTACAACTCCATTACTAGAGTCAGATCATTATTTATTCACAGCAGTTTTTTAATCACTAATAATCAGTGAAGACTTAGAGCCATATATATATAATAATGTAATGCTTTGGGACTTAATTTTTTGCATGTTTCTTGCCTTTTATATTGTTTATATGCTATAATCTTTTCCAATTGTAGATTATTTCAAAAATTCTTGTAGTCACAATTCTCTTCACCAAACTAACAATCCTTCAGAACATGTTTTCTCCATTCATTGGAAGTCCGTAGTGACATGACTCTTCTTTCTCTCCTCTTTACTTTGATGTTTTTTCTTCTGAACAGTAATTATAATTATAGACATAATTTAAATGTATTAAAATACTTATGTTAGCAGTTCATAAAAGCATTATATGGTACCAGGGACTTCCAATGAATAGGGAAAACATGTTTTGAAGGGTTGTTAAGTATCTTTTTGTGGTGAGAAGTGTGACTAAGAATTTTTTAAGTGTTCTAATATTTGTATTTATTTGTTTGAGAGACAAAGAGATAGTGGGAGAGGTAGACAGAAAAAAAGGGGAGTGTATGGATGCTCCAGGGCCTCCTGCCAATGCAAACAAACTGTAGACACATGTGCCACGTTGTGCATCTGGCTTTACAAGGGTACTGGGGGATCAAACCCAGGCTGTCAGGCTTTGCAAGCAAGTGCTTTTAACTGCTAAGCCATTTCTCCCCAGATCAAGAATACTTTTGGGAAAAGAGATAATTAGCAATTGAAAAGAATTATAGTTTATAAAAAATGTTAATAGGACCTCATAGAATTTTCTGATTAAATTAATGAAATTGCAAAGAGCTGGTAAGCATTTTTAGCAACTACTTACTTATCTAATGTAACTTAAAGCAATTTCATTTCATATGGCAAATATTAACTTATTACACATATATGCAATTATAGTTTGATACATACCTTATATGTACAGCAAATTATACATATCAGTTAATAAATGTTCATTTTCATTGAAACCAAAAAAAATCTATAGGACAAGAACATACTCAAAATGTTGCTTTCCAAGATAACCAATCAGCAGTGATAATGACTCACAAGTTGTAATGTTCTTGAATGACCAAAGACCACACAGGACCACTCTGAGGCAGGGAAAAAGAAATCTCTTTATTGGGGCCTGAGCTGCAGAACGGTCTCACAGGAGGAGAGAGAGAGAACAGCTGGTGTGACTCTGGATAGTTTGGGTTTTTAAAAATTATTTGTTTATTTATTTATTTGAGAGAGAGAATGGGCACACCAGGGCCTCCAGTCACTGTAAACAAAGTCCAGATACATGTGCCACCTTGTTCATCTGGTTTATGTGGGTACTGGGGAATCAAACTTTGAACTGGGGTCCTTAGACTTCATAGGCAATGCTTAACAACTAAGCAATCTCTCCAGCCAGGTTTTTAAAAAATATTTTATTTATATTTATTTATTTGAGAGAGGGAAAGAAGCTGAGAGAGAATGGACCCATCAAGACTTCCAGCCACTGCAAACAAACTCCAGATGCATGCACCACCTTGTGCATCTGGCTTATGTGAGTCCCGGGGAATCAAACCAAGGTCCTTTGGCTTTGCAAGCAAGCACCTTACCTGCTAAGCTATCTCTCCAGCCCCTCGTTTGGGTTTTTTTTTTTTAAAGATTTTATTTTTATTTATTTATTTATTAGAGACAAAGAGAGGGAGAGAGAGAGAGTGAGTGAATGAGAATGGGTGCACCAGGGCCTCCAGCCATTGCAAACAAACTCCAGACGCATGTGCCACCATGTGCATCTGGCTTACGTGAGACCTAGAGAATCGAACCAGAGTTCTTAGACTTCACAGGCATGTGCCTTAACTGCTAAGCCATCTCTCCAGCCCCCCTAGTTTGGGTTTTTATAGAGGTTTTCTTTGGGGAGGGGGATACAGAAGACAAAAGATGGGTAATGCAGGAAACAGCAGGGGCCAAATGGAGAAGCAAGATAGTCAAAAGGACAGAGATCAGATGGCAGAGGAGGTGTCACCAGAAGAGCCAGGCTGTTTCTGAGTAAGTTTAGCAGAAAACTATGGCTAAGGTCATTGTTAAATCAGGGGAGTGGGGGTTAGGCAGTATAAACATCTAAAGTTGCATCAATTAGACTGCTGTTGTTCTCTTCCTTCATTTCAATTCCATTTTGGAACTCTTGTCCTAGCTAACATTCCAGCATTTTGTTAAGGATAAGGGGGTGTGGTTGTCTCTCACTACTGCATAGTGAGGCATTTCAGGGCATGCTGGTGTCAGCAGCTGGCAAGTTTGTTCTGACCAGGTGACTGGGAGTTGAGTCTTAGGAGGCTAAAAGTTGATATTGAGTGGGAAATAAGTTAATAAAAGTTGGTTGAACAAGTGATGTGTGAAATTTTGTACCTGGTTTTAGTTGTATTTCTAAAGACATGGGGTTACTAAGAGTAAAAGAAATATCCCCATTAGTAGTCAAAGCCAAATAGTACTAAAGATATCCCATGGTTCTGAGGACAGTGAGGTGCCAGGATAGATTCTGTCTGCCAGAGTTTGGAGTTTTTTGGTTTTTTTTAATTTTTTAAAATTATTTTATTTATTTTTGGAGAGAGACACACAGAGAGAGACAGACAGACAGAGAGGGAGAGGGAGACAGATAGAGATGGGCGTGCCAGCAGTCTCTCAGCTGCTGTGAACGAAATCCAGATGTGTGCACCCCCTTGTGGGCAAGTACGGCATTGCGCCCTTGCGTCACTTGGCATCTGTCTAAACGTGGTACCTGGAAATTGGAACCGCTGGAGATTGGAACCAGCGTTCTTAGGCTTAGCAGGCAGGCGCTTTAACCGCTAAGCCATCTCTCCAGCCCTGGAGTTTTTTATATCTAATTTTACATTACCCAATGAAAACAACATTTCTCAGTTTGGTGGAAAGTGTTGATAAGAGATTAGGCTGTATCCTAGCCCACCTGCAGCCAGTCCTGTAGCTGTTTTAGAGAAGGCAAGACTTATTTTTATTAGTATAGGTAAATGAATTGTGACAAGCTCAGCCTTTTGGAATGTACTTTTCTTAGATAAAGGACCAGTCTCTGTTATCTGGTCATCTAAAACAACAGCTTTCATCTATATACTAACTGTGGTTAGGATCAGGGAGGGGAGATGGTGGACAGTGAAATCCTGGGGTTGTGAAGGTAAGTATTTTTTTCTAAATTTATTATTATTATTTTTATTTATTTTTGGAGAGAGAGACAGAGAGAGATAGACAGAGAGGGAGAGGGAGACAGAAATGGGCGCGCCAGCAGTCTCTCAGCTGCTGTGAACGAAATCCAGATGTGTGCGCCCCCTTGTGGGCAAGTGCGGCATTGCGCCCTTGCGTCACTTTGCATCTGGCTAAACGTGGGACCTGGAGATTGGAACCGCTGGACATTGGAACCAGCATTCTTAGGCTTAGCAGGCAGGCGCCTTAGCCGCTAAGCTATCTCTCCAGCCCGAAGGTAAGTATTTTTAAAGTCTCTAGACAAGAGTGTGTAATGGTTTAGGTAGAGGTAGAAGGGTAGCTGGGTTAGGTGGGGGCCAAAAGTTTGAAGTAATGTTTGGGTTGTCTAGAAAGGTAACATGAAAGAAAATGTTGAAGTTTGGATGGGGCTAGGATTTAAGTAGTCTCCATTTGAACCCAGGGTTTTCATTATCATTTTAGACCTTGAGGTTGATCCAGGAACCCAAGTAGATGAAGTTGGATTGTCACAGAAACATCTGAGTGTGGGCTAACTGTAGAGAGAGGCTACAAGGTAAATTATATTAATTGTGATATGCTATTTAAATTCATGGTAAACTGGATTCTGAGAAATGGGTTTTGAGTATGGGGAATCCCAAACCAATTGTCAGTGCTATGGTGTTTATTTAAATCAGTAAGAATTTGGAAATCAAAAGATACACATCTAGTGTCTAATTTATATTGAGGCCAGGCCGTGTTGTAATAAAAGATTAAACGGCAAGGTTTGATATGATCTTGGAGCCTTTATTTCTTTAAGTTTTGAAGTAGACAAGGGGGGGGGATGGAGAGTGACAGGGACAGTTTTGGAAATTTTATTTCCCATCTTAGATGAGGGGGAGAAGGAAAAGGTATAGGGGGTGACTCTTGTAAGAAAGAGAAGGAGAAAAGCAAGATGTGTTCTTGAAGGAGTAATTATTGTTTTGAAGAATTAGATCTCAGGAGGAGGGGAGAAAGAGAGAGGGCGCGAGAGGGAGGGCGCGTGCGTGCGTGCATGCGTGAGGACGCGGTGGGGCGGCGGTGGGGCGGCGGTGGGGGGGTACATGGCAACTAGAGCGGTTTGGGAGATTAAGTTTCAACCTGGCGGGAACATGTAAATTACAGTGGCTCAGTGCCTTGCTTGAAGCAGTCTACCTGGCGCAGTTGCAGCAGACACAGAAGTTGCGGCAGGGTACCTAAGCACTGAGAGTGGCTGAGGGAATCCAGCAGAGAGGACAACAGAAAGGAAAAAAAAAAAAAAAAACAAGCGAGTTTGTCCCTCTTTGAGCATGGCCCATCAAGTTTGGCAGTGGGAGGAACAGAAGTGGTCGTAGAAAAAATAAAGGGAAAGAAGGGAGGGGCGAGTAGGTCCTTCTTTGTGCATGGCCAATCAAGTTTGACCTGTGGTGGGAAGAGGGCCAAGGAGCTGCTTTCTCCTCTCCAGGACAAGATAGTTTGGGGTGGTGGGGGAGAGGGGAAGAGTGAGAGTGCCCCTAGGCCAGCAAACCAAACCAAAAAGCACCCCTTTGAGCCTGACAAAGAGTCCCGAGGTGTTGAGAGTGCATCTTTCTTTTTTCTTTCCCTTTCCCTTCTTTCCTTCCTTCCTTCCTTCCTTCCTTCCTTCCTTCCTTCCTTCCTTCCTTCTTCCCTCCCTCCCTCCCTCCCTTCTTTCCTTCCTTACTTTTTAAAGGTACTGGGTGTAGTGGGACATGCCTTTATTTATTTATTTATTTATTTATTTATTTATTTATCTATTTATTTATTTATTTTTGTTTTTCGAGGTAGGGGCTCCTTTAGCCCAGGCTGACCTGGAATTCACTCTGTATTCTCAGGCTGGTCTTGAACTCATGGTGATCCTCCTACCTCTGCCTCCCGATTGCTGAGATTAAAGGCGTGTGCCACCACATGCAGCTATTTTTTATTTAGTTATTTGAGAGCGACAGACAGAGAGAAAGAGGCAGATAGATAGATAGAGAATGGGCATGCAGGGCCTCCAGCCACTGCAAATGAACTCCAGATGCATGTGCCACCTGATGCATCTGGCTTACCTGGGTCCTGGGGAATCAAGCCTCGAACCGGGGTTCTTAGGCTTCATAGGCAAGCATTTAACTGCTAAGACATCTCTCCAGGCCCAAGAGAGTGCATCTTTCTCAACACCTGGGGATCCCAGAAATGGGTGAGAGGTGTGGCCTGACGTACCAGTATGGTTTAGACAAGAGAGAGGGAAGGAGACCTCCGAGAGCAAGAGCAGAACACCCGGAGTGTGAGAAACACCCGGAGTGTGAGAAACACTCCCCAAGGGGGGAAAGGGTGAGAGAATATTTAGAGTAGAGAGAGAGGGAGGGAGTATGCTTCCAAGAGAATGAGAGCAGGCTAGACACTCCGAGGGGGAACGGATGAGAGAAGGTTTAGAGGAGAGAGAGAGAGAGAGAGAATGAAGGGAGAGTACTTCTGAGAGCAAGCAAATTTGTGGAAGACACTTACCAAGGGTAGAGGATGAGGGAAGAGGACTGAAGCTGAATCATGGTGGGTGGGAGAGCCTTCACCTAGAAGACGGTCCTGGCTGTCAGAGGGTCAGTGGCAGCTTGGTGGTCTGGTGGGGGGCAAGGAGGTCTGGCCGCCCAAGAGGGCAACTGGAGCTTCCTATCCAAGTCATGGCACCAGATGTAAGTTTTGCAAATGACCAAAAGACCATATAAGACCACGTTGTGGCAGGGATAAAGCTCTTTACTGGGGCCTGAGCTGCAAGTCTGTCTCATGAGAGGAGGGAGAGAGAGAGAACAGCCAGTGTGACTCTGGATAGATTTTTTTTTTTTTTTCGGTTTTTCGAGGTAGGGTTTCACTCTGGTCCAGGCTGACCTGGAATTAACTATGTAGTCTCAGGGTGGCCTCGAACTCACGGTGATCCTTCTACCTCTGCCTCCCGATATATTGGGTTTTTATAGAGTTTTTCCATTTGGGAGGGAGATACAGAGGACAAAGGACGGGGAATGCAGGGAACAGCAGGGGCCAAATAGAGAAGCTAGATAGTCAGAGGGACAAAGATCAAACAGTGGAAGAGGAAGTGTCATCAAGAGAAGAGCCAGGCTGTCTCTGAGATAAGATCAGCAGGAACCTATGGCCGAGGGTATTGTTAAGTCAAGGGAGTGGGGGTTAGGCAACATAAACATCTAAAGTTGCATCAATCAGGCTGCTTTGTTCTCTTCCCTCATTTCCACTTCATCTTGGGACTCTTGTCCTACCTAGCACATGTGACTCTTGCAGGATTCTGATGTCATTTATGAAAAATTAACATACTTGGTCAATTAAAATACTTGTTGCTGTTTTGGTAAAGTGCTGTCACCACTTGTTCCACCTGTAAGCTCCTTTTCCCTGCAAAGACGCTCCCAACAACCAATGCCTCACAGAGCTATTTCCTTTGCAGGTTTAATTTTCGGGGTTTCCGCTGGATGAAAACCATGATCCACACACTCAAGGAGATTAATGAGAGGAAGGATATTTTACCCAACCACACTCTGGGCTATCAGATCTTTGACACCTGCTTCACTATCTCCAAAGCAATGGAATCAGCTTTGGTATTCCTTACAGGGCAGGAAGAAAACAGGCCTAATTTCAGAAACAGCACTGGAAAATATCTGGCAGGAATTATTGGATCAGGAGGATCATCCTTAACAGTTGCTGCTTCAAGAATTCTAGGGTTATATTATTTACCTCAGGTATCTCAGAATATTGTGCTGGTTACTAATTTATAAATTAATGCAATAAATTAATGCAAATGGGGTATGTGGAAATTGCTGCAAATAATGAGCTCAGGAGAGGCTGGGCTAAACTGTGGGAGCAAACAGGGAGGGTAGAAGTGATGCTGCCTCTGGTTACTGTCAGTAACACCTCAGCAAATGTGAATTCAGCCTTATTTAGAGATAACTTGAAACTCTTGTGTCTTTGAACTTCTTACTGTAGCTGACTGAACCAGTAATGTGGATGTTGATATCTCTCTGGTCACAATAATTCTGCAGCACTGTGGAAAGCAAATACTGGTTGGTTAAGCAGTGGCTGTAACAAAGCACAGATTTTTTTTTTTTTTTTGAAGAGAGACACAGAGAGAGACAGAGAGAGAGAGGGAGAGGAAGACAGATAAAGATGGGTGCGCCAGCAGCCTCTCAGCTGCTGCAAACGAAATCCTGATACATGCACCCCCTTGTGGTCAAGTGCGGCATTGCGCCCTTGCATCACTGCATCTGGCTAAACATGGGACCTGGAGATTGGAATTGCTGGAGATTGGAACCAGCGTTCTTTAGGCTTAGGAGGCAGGCGCCTTAACCACTAAGCCATCTCTCCAGCACCAAAGCACAGATTTTTATTTATTTTATTTTA
The DNA here is from genome assembly GCA_036365145.1 of Orientallactaga sibirica. Classification (NCBI taxonomy): domain Eukaryota; kingdom Metazoa; phylum Chordata; class Mammalia; order Rodentia; family Dipodidae; genus Orientallactaga; species Orientallactaga sibirica. The sequence goes on along the minus strand of JAEOAD010000008.1, from coordinate 49,558,739 downwards.
TTTATTTATTTTTGGTTTTTCGAGGTACGGTTTCACTCTATTTTTTTGTTTTGTTTGTTTGTTCGTTTTTCGAGGTGAGGTTTCACTCTAGTCCAGGCTGACCTGGAATTCACTCTGTAGTCTCAGGGTAGCCTAGAACTCACAGCGATCCTCCTACCTCTCCCTCCCGAGGTCTGGGATTAGAGGCATGCGCCACCATGCCCTGCTAGATTTTTATTTTTGTCTCTATTAATGCCCATCATTTATGATAATAATTGTCACACTCATGTACTAAAATTAGCCTGTGAATTTCACAACATGGATTTTTTCAGTTTGGAAATGCTAACTGTACATATATTATTTTTTTAATATATATTTTTATTTATATTATTCTGATTTTACATTCATAGTATTGGTTCCATTGTCCTCCTCCCCGTCCTCCCACTTTCAAAGGGACCCTCATCAATGGGGTACATATATTATTTTAAATTCATAGAGAATGACACATTTTAAAATAAAAATACATATTATGAAGAATACTTTTTTAACATTTATTTTTTATTTATTTTTTATTTTTGGAGAGAGACGGACACAGAGAGAGGGAGACAGAGAATGGGCGCACCAGCAGTCTCTCAGCTGCTGTGAATAAAATCCAGATGTGTGCGCCCCCTTGTGGGAAAGTGTGGCATTGCACCCTTGTGTTACTTTGCATCTGGCTAAACGTGGGACCTGGAGATTGGAACCGGGTTCTTAGGCTTAGCAGTCAGATGCCTTAACTGCTAAGCCATCTCTCCAGCCCAACATTTTATTTTATTAAGAATTAATTTTTAAGAAAAAATAAATAAAACTGTAACTCTAAGGATAGGTTGTTCAAGTATCAGGATTGATTTAGTTGAATGATATAGATTATTTGTGGGACTGAAGTAATCAAGTATCACTTATAAGATCTCCCTTCTTTCCTTCCTTTTTTCCTTTCTTTTTTCTTTTCTGGTGCTGTGGATTAAATCCAGAGCCTTGCACATGCTAAACCAAAGGTCTGCCACTGAACCACAGCTTCTGTCTTACATAGTGTCTCTTGTAAAGCTCCAAAGGCATGTGTAGGAAGAGCAGGCAAATACTGAGAAATAGAACTAAGAAGAAAGGTTAGGTGAATCATTGGAGACCTCAGGTATGCATTTCATACAGCTCATCCAATTTGCTGCTGTTGTGAGCTCTATCTCCTACCAATCACCAATGCGAGTTCAAATATGGGCTAAAAACCTCTATCTAGATAGATTTTTCTCCTTTACATCCTTTAATAAATATGAAAATATGGTAAAAATAAATCTTCTGTTTTACATTTTCATTATTTATAATTTAATTGCTAAATTGAAAAACTTTAAAGTCTGATCACCATTATCCTAATTTCCTTATGGAGAAACCAAGGTTGAGAAATTCATGTAACAAGATCTTATATTGATAATAAGTTTAGCAAGCATTAAAAATCAGGTGTTTTTGCTTCTTAAACAAGATTCTTTCCTACATATATCCACACAGTGTTGCTGCCTGTGTGGTTCTAAAGAAGAATATAAATATTAGCTGATGGAAAAAATAGAACAAAAAGGCAAAGAAAAGAGAAAAAGCTAGTCTGGAATTTGTGAAGGAATTGACAATTCTGGCACTATTGAATTATAATATAGAATATCCTACTGAAGGCGATGTATTAGTAACATGTGATAGGATAAAGTAGAGGTGACATGTTCTTAACTAGAGAGTCAGTGATACAGAAGGTAAGCTTACTATAGGTGAGATGATCAGAAGCACATGTCATCTGATCATGCTCCATTCTTAAGTTATGAAAGGCTGTAAGAATACTGTAAGGATCACTCAGTGAGACAAAAGTACATCTTCATTTATCTATATATGTATATATAAAATAAGAGTGTCTAGTAACTTCATTGGAGGACATTGTTTAAACCTGAGGTTGGAGTGGCACCTTCTATTACCTACCTGTCTCTAGCAAAGCTTTAGGATCTCTGTTGTAGTATCTGAAACCATTGCCAAAGTTTAATCCAATGAGAAAATACAAAAATGCTCACAGAGGAAACAATGAAAGAGAAGGTGAGAGAAAAAAATAACAGTAATTGTGTATGTTTGTACAGTGAGGCACCCTAGAGCATGATCAAGAGAACTGAGGCTGGGTGTGGTGATGCACACCTTTAATCCCAGCACTCAGGAGGCAGAGGTAGGAGGATCGCCGTGAGTTACAGGCCACCCCGAGACTACATAGTGAATTCCAGGTCAGCCTGGACTACAGTGAGACCCTACCTGGAAACAAAACAAAACAAAACAAAACAAAACAAAACAAAACAAAACAAAACAAGAGAACTGAGGTTACCAAGTGGATTGGGAGTCAACTCCTTCTGTGATCTTCATACATGAGATTGCCAAAGAGCCTAGAACATCAATCACCCTGGCTTCAGGAAGCATGAAGGGAATGGTTAATGACCTCCTTGCTTGTGCTGTGACTCTACCTGTGAAAAGTAGTACATTGAGTACCATCATGTTAATAAATGGTTGCCTTAACTCCTTGGGATGGGGTACAAACATGGTTGATAAGGCCAATCAAAGTGTTCCCAGTAGAGGGAGGAGTAGATGGTCCTGGTCTATAGAAGAATGGCTGATAAAGAAATGCTCACTGTGAAAATGTAATGTACATTGAGTACCATCATGTTAATAAATGGTTGCCTTAACTCCTTGGGATGGGGTACAAACATGGTTGATAAGGCCAATCAAAGTGTTCCCAGTAGAGGGAGGAGTAGATGGTCCTTGTCTATAGAAGAATATGAGATAAAGAAATGCTCAATTCCCTCCCTCACTATAAATATATCCTGAAACTGCATTATTTAAGACCTGACCCTTGCTGTGAATATTTTCAATTGCAGGTGGGCTATACTTCCTCCTGCTCAATTCTTAGTGACAAATTCCAGTTCACATCCTATGTCCGCACAGTAGCCAGTGATAAGATCCAGTCCGAGGCCATGGTGAATCTTATCAAGCACTTTGGTTGGGTCTGGGTAGGTGCTATTGCAGCTGATGACGATTATGGAAAATATGGAGTAAAAGCTTTCAAGGAAAAAATGGAGAGTGCCAACCTTTGCATCGCATTCTCTGAAACCATTCCCAAAGTCTACTCCAATGAGAAGATGCAAAAGGCTGTTAATGCCATAAGGAGCTCCACTGCCAAAGTCATCGTGTTGTATGCCTCTGATCTTGACCTCAGTCCTTTTGTGCTGGAAATGGTTCACCACAACATAACTGACAGAACATGGATAGCAAGCGAAGCATGGATTACCTCAGCCCTCATTGCAAGGCCTGAATATTTCCCATATTTTGGTGGAAGTATTGGATTCGCCATACCAAGAGCTGATATACCAGGATTAAAAGAATTTCTTTATGATATCCATCCTAGCAAGGATCCAAACGATGTCTTGACCATTGAGTTCTGGCAAACTGCTTTTAACTGCACCTGGCCCAATAGCAGTGTTCCATACAACATTGACCATAGAGTAAATATGACTGGTAAAGAAGACAGGTTGCATGCCATGTCTGATAAGCTCTGTACTGGAGAGGAGAAGTTGGAAGATCTTGAAAATACCTATCTGGATGTGTCTCAGCTGAGAATCACGAACAATGTGAAACAAGCTGTTTATGTCATGGCTTATGCCCTGGACCGTCTGGATAGATGTGAAAGTGTCGAAAAGACCTCTAAAGATAAGTGTATGCATATACCTGACTTTGATCCCCAAAATGTAAGTTGTTATATCTCATGATACAATTTGACTATTACCAGTATGTGTATTATTAAAACTACTGGTTTGTCTCTGCACTTACTAGATACAATTTCTCCAGATTACCACTTAGTAATGTTTTACCTGTGTTGCCAAAATGTGTATTTTCAGTCCCTATTTTTTTTTTTTTTTTTTTTGGTTTTTGCAGGTACCAGCTGATATCTTACTAAAAGAATTTCTTTAGATTAAAAGTGGTTTACAGGCTGACCTGGAATTAACTATGGCCCAGTCTCAGGGTGGCATTGAACTGACCATCCATGACTGGAAAAGAAGACTCTGCCTGTCCGATAAGTGTACTGGGATTAAAGATCTTGCCAATACGTCCTGGATGTGGCCCTGATTTCTTAATAGAATTATCAGATTAGTTGTGAATGAGGGAACCCCTTCCTCACAAAAATGCCTTACACGGATAGTGGGTTTTTTCTTTACAGAAATGAAATTTAAAAGTAAGATCTCTGGGACTAAAATAGTGACTTATGGACTCAGATTTCTTCTATTTTGACTGTTCATCACCTATACTATGGGACCTCACCTTGTAATTGAAAATAGCTTCTTGGGCTTCAAACATATTCACATTTTGAGCAGTAGAAAGGAGAAAAGGCAAAGACATGTGTGTATCTGTAAAGATCATTCCTAAAAATTGTATACATTTCTCCTTACACACCAGTAGCCACACTTGATTCACATGGTCTTATCTAGATTCAAATAAAAGTGGAAGTGCAGGAGGGAGCACACATGGACATAAATACAAGACATGAAAAATATGGAGATCTGAGATCCTGGATTCCATATTTCCTGTGCTTAATGTCACATCATACAACTTATCTTGGGACATAGTAGCCTAAGTGGTCTTGCCAAGGATGCACAACTAGCCCGAATACTTTCTTATATGTTCCACCACTGCCTCCCTATAACCTGCAAAAATTAAAGCATAGGGCCGGGCGTGGTGGCGCACGCCTTTAATCCCAGCACTCGGGAGGCAGAGGTAGGAGGATCGCCGAGAGTTCGAGGCCACCCTGAGACTACATAGTTAATTCCAGGTCAGCCTGGACCAGAGTGAGACCCTACCTTGAAAAACCAAAAAAAAAAAAAAAAAAAAAAAAAAAAAAAGCATAAACAAAAAAGCCAGGCGTGGTGGCGCATACCTTTAATCCCAGCTCTCAGGAGGCAGAGGTAGGAGGATCGCCGAGAGTTCGAGGCCACCCTGAGACTACATAGTTAATTCCAGGTCAGCCTGGACCAGAGTGAGACCCTACCTGAAAAAAAAAAAAAAAAAAAAAAAAAAAAAAAATTAAAGCATAAACAAAAAAGCCAGGCGTGGTGGCGCATACCTTTAATCCCAGCTCTCAGGAGGCAGAGGTAGGAGGATTGCCGAGAGTTCGAGGCCACCCTGAGACTACCAGGTCAGCCTGGACCAGAGTGAGACCCTACCTCGCAAAAAAAAAAAATATATATATATAAAAGCATAAACATCCTGTTGTCCACTCAGCCTTCCAAGATGGCCCATCAGTACTTCTGATTATGCCATTCCTCCCTTCTCTGACCTTCATTCTCTGACAACACTGTCATGCTCTATGGAGCCCACAGTGGCTATGGTCATTGCATATCTCCACATTTCCTTTTTTTTTTTTTTTTTTTTTTTTTTTGAGGTAGGGTCTCTCTCACTCTAGGCTGATCTAGAATTCACTATGTAGTCTCAGGGTGGCCCCAAACTCACAGCGATCCTCCTAACTCTGCTTCCTGAGTGCTGGGATTAAAGGCGTCTGCTCCCATACCTGGCTTTTGCTCTTGTTTTCAAATTGATTGCCCATTGCAATCAGTCTTGCATCTTCTTTTCTTGGTTTTTCAAGGTAAGGTCTCACTTTAGCCCAGGCTGACCCTAGAATTCACTCTGTAGTCTCAGGCTGGCTTCAAACTCACAGTGATCCTCCTACCTCAGTCTCCCAAGTGCTGGGATTAAAGGTGTGTGCCATCATGCCCAAACCTCAGTCTTGCATCGTCTTAGTCTCTCTCAATCTGCAGCAGTTCTTTGTTCCTTGTTTTCTTTGTAATGAGTGGTGTTTGTAATCATGATTAAGCTAAGTTTATGTATTTTTGCAAGAATAACAGAAAAGTAATATTGTGTTCTTTTCAATATCATATATCAAAAGTCATATAAAAATTATCCTGATTAAGTGATACTAACTTTGGTTGCTTAATTAAACTGATGTCACTATTTTTCTCCATGAAATAACCACTTTTCCTTTTGGATTTAATAATTATCTTATAGGATCCAAGTGTGGTGGCTCATGCCTGCAATCTCAGCACTAGGGACTCTGAGACAGAAGATTCTCATTAGTTCTATACCAGGTTAGGCTACATAGTATGTTCCAGACTAGGCTATGATATTTTTGTCTCCAAAAAATGGTAACAATAATCTTATTGAACAATATTTTGAGGCTCTGAAAATGGCCAGGTTTTCATCATACTTTTTATCTACCAATTTTAGCATCCATTGATAATTATTCTTGTTTTAAATAATTATTCCTGTGTTATTTTAAAAAATCATTTTTCATTTCCTTCATTACACCCACATTAGTTGGAATTCTATGCCTCCTCCACTAATTTATTGATAACAAGATGGACTCAGGGATATATTTTTTTCTATGAGTGGTATCCTATAATTATCTTTATGTATTTTGTTGCTTAGATTTTGCAGATTTTGGATTGTGACAAGTAGATAGTAAAAGAAGCAGAGAATGGATAAGATGGCAGGTGACCAGAAGTGGTCCTAGAGGTGATAGTGACTGTCACATTTCTTTGGTATATTCACTTAATGAAGGTTTTGGGGTATATAACTTTAATCCCCAAGGCAAAGGTATGGAGGAATAATTGTTGGGGGGGGGTAGCAGAGAAAGAAAATAATGCTTACTTAGTATATGCCATGTTCTAAGGTCATGAGCCAAAAGGACTACAGATCATCAGATAGGATTTTCCTGCCAGGTTGTGCAGCCTTACTTGTCTGTGGAGGATTGCTGACTACACTAGGTTCTTCAGTTTGGAAATATGAGTGCAATATGTGGTGTTTATGAAAGTTAAGGGTATACCCCTATGCACAGGGTTACATTTACACTGAAGAAATCATGCTCTTGCCTAGCTAAGGTTGATGGGATGAGGCAAGAAATTACAGCAGATCTGGTTTCTCAGATGACTCTTATTGTTGTCTGTAGCCTATGCTGTAGGCACTGTTGTGCCCTAGGCATGGCTTCTTCCATACACCCTCATCCCTGGACCTTAGTGCTATGGAATATACAGAGGCTTAGAATTTGCTTGTTAGGAAGATTCCTACTAATCTTCTCCAAAGCCTGGTTCAGGTGACCACTTCCTGGGAAATGAAAAATTTTCAATTTTCCTAAGGAAGTTAGCCATTGCCTCACCTATGCCAGTTAACATTCTTTTCATATAGCAGCATGGACTATATTGTATTTGACTGTTAATGCCTGTTTGTCTAGTGAGCTTTGCAAAGGTAGGATATAAGTCATTTTCACCTTCACATCTCTAGAATATGATACACAGGGAAAAGAAAGGTGTAGGATATGGATTATGCTGATAAGTGCCAATAATCCAGAAATGAAGTTAAAATATTTTCTTTTCCTTTGATGCAGAGATATTAGGAATATTTGGCATGACTGTGCAGTATAAACCAGTGATGTTCTAATAAAAGCATACAATATAAAAAAAATTACGAGAGAGTGAGAAAGAATTGGCACACCAGGGCCTCCAGCCACTGCAAACAAACTCCAGACACTTGTGCCACCTTGTGCATCTGGCTTTACTAGGGAATTGAACCTGGGTCCTTTGGCTTTGCCAGCAAGTGCCTTGTAACCACTAAGCCATCTTTCCAGCTCCCCCCCCCTTTTTTTTTTTTTACTCTTTTGTTGTTGTTTTTTTGAGGTAGGGTCTCACTCTAGCCCAGGCTGACCTGGAAACCTGGAATTCAATTTGTAGTCTCAGGTTGGCCTCAAACTCACAGTGATCCTCCTACCTCTGCCTCCTGAGTGCTGAGATTAAATGCATATGCCACCACACCCAACTATATGATGTATTTTATAATTACAATAATATGAAAAAATGTGAAATTAATAATAAGATAGTTTTTTTTTATTTTTGAGAGAGAGAGAGAGAGAGAATGGGTGCACCAGGACCTTCAGCCTGCTGTGCATGAACTCCAGATGCTTGTGCCCCCTTGTGCACATTTGTAACATTGTGCGCTTGCATCGGTGTGCATCTGGTTATGTGGGAACTGGAGATTTGAACATAAGTTCTTAGGTTTTGCAGGCAAGTGCCTTAATCACTAAGCCATCTCTCCAGGCCTAGTTTATATTTTTAACTAAATCTTTATAGTACAGTGTGAATTTTACATTTCAGCACACCTAAATTTTACCATATAATCTCAAGAAGTGCATGAGCTTCAAGTTCTTTTCTTTATGAAACTATTTAATTGAACAAGTAAAATTTTACAAATTGCTTCCCCTTACCACCATTTTTTCTCTTACTTTCTAGCTATTGCCATATTTGAGGGATGCAAAATTTCCAACCCACGATGGAAATAAAATAGAGCTTGATGGCAGTGGAGATGTGAAAATTGGACACTATGATATTCTCAATTGGCAACTAGATGACAATGGAGAAATTACCTTTGTCAATGTTGGGAAATATACATTTGAAAGCTCCAAGTATGAACTCATCCTCAAAAAGAATTCTACAATATTTTGGAACACTGAATCTTCAAGGGTTAGTTGCTCTGACATATTTTTTTTTGTCTATATAAAGAGGGAAAGGTACATTTTATGTTATTTCAGGTATTATGGAATGTTAAATATCTAGAGTTGTTCCAAAGTTCTAAATCAATTTTCTTAAATATTAGCACTATTATTTCAGTGTTGTTGTTTTCCTATACCCAGCTTATAGTGTGCTTGCTCAGCTAAAACTGGTAGAAAAAAAACCAGTAAAATTCAGTAGCATATTTCTGTTTTAATAATATTCCACTAAAACATAGTAATTTTATTTATTATCTACTCCTTAAAATTACGTTTGAATTTGTATAAGAAAGTCATTCCAAGTGTAATTCAAAACAAATTCAGTATTGACTAATAGCACCAGCAATACATGTTTATATCTTAAATGATGTAAGATTTGGCAGGTTTGGCTTTGGGTTATGTGTGTGTGTGTGTGTGTGTGTGTTTGTGTGTGTCACAATAACTCAAGCTGACCTTAAGTTCATCATTCTCCTGCCTCAGCTTTGCACATTATGAGATTACTGACATGCATCAGCAGGCTATGAAAATATGTGTTTTTTGCTCTTTAAAGAAAATGTTAAGCCGGGTGTGGTGGTGCACGCCTTTAATCCCAGCACTTGGGAGGCAGAAGTAGGAGGATTGCCGTGAGTTCGAGGCCACCCTGAGACTACATAGTTAATTCCAGGTCAGCCTGGACCAGAGTGAAACCCTACCTCAAAAAAAAAAAAAAAAAAAAAAAGAAAGAAAGAAAGAAAGAAAGAAAGAAAGAAAGAAAGAAAGAAAATGTTGAACTGGGCATGGTGGCACACACCTTTAATCCCAGCACTTGGGAGGCAGAGGTAAGCCCTGAGAGTGAATTCCAGGTCAGCCTAGGCTAGAGTGAGACTCTACCTCGGAAAAAAAAAAAGTTGTTTTTTTTTTTTTTTTTTTGTTTTTCGAGGTAGGGTCTTGCTATAGTCCAGGCTGACCTGGAATTCACTATGTAATCTCATGGTGATCCTCCTACCTCTGCCTCCCAAGGACTGGGATTAAAGGCATGCACCACCATATCCAGCTAAAGAAAATGTACCTTGAAATTAAGATATAAACTGTTTACAGATATTATATTTATCATGGATTTCAAAGTGCACATCTATGCAGAAAACAAAAATACCAAGCTAGGGGCCAGGGGAAGATGGCTCAGTCAGTAAAGTACTTGCCACACAAACATGAGGACATGTGTTCAGATTCCTAGCACCCATGTAAGTACTGGCTGGTGCATCTGTAACTTGTAACCCCAGAGCTTTAGAGACACAAACAAGGGATCCCTGGGAGAAGCGGCTAGCTATATTAGTTGAATTAGTGAGCTCTGGGTTCAAGTGAGACACCCTACCTCAGCTTTTACGCATATGTATCCACATACACATGTAACCATATGCATATGAACATACACACATACACACTAATCATACAAAAATACAAAGAAAGGCCTTGTTTACTACACAAAGGTTTTAAAAAATTTTATTTATTTATTTATTTATTTATTTATTTATTTATTTATTTATTTATTTGAGACAGAGAGAGGAGAGAGAGAGAGAAACAGAGAGTGACAATGGGCACACCAAGGCCTCTAGCCACTGCAAACAAACTCCAGATGCATAGCTTATGTGGGACCTGGAGAATTGACCCTGGGTCCTTAGGCTTCACAGGCATGTGCCTTAACTGCTAAGCCATCTCTCCAGCCCTACACAAAGTTTTTTAACAAGAAAATATGCCCAGACTGTGCTTTTTCCACATTTTCTTTTTGCCTCCCTACTATTCATGACAAATCTTTGATGAATGCTATGTTGGGATATCTTTACTGAGAAGAAATATTTTCAGGCTTTCAAGATGATTATTGGGGTCACATGTCTCACCCAAACCAGAAAAGACTTGTCAAATTGTGCCATCCCTACAGGCTCATGGGAAAGGATCCTGGTGTGGATCCTTACAAACACAAAGAACTAGCTTTAGAGTAGCCTCTCTGGAATCAATCACAAGACTGTCCTGTAGTTAAAGTTCTCACTAGACTTTCCATCTCATTCTGCCTTTACCCATTATCTTTGTCCAAGAATACTGGGTTAATCTCTCTTTAAATAGGAAATACAAATAAGAAACCTTCACAAGTAGATGAGACTTTAGGCTTTGTTATATCTACTATGTTTGTCTTTGCTAGAGTCCCCTATCTGTGTGTACCCACGTGTGTCCTCCTGGAACCCGGAAGGGGATTCGTCATGGGGAACCTATATGCTGCTTTGATTGTATCCCATGTGCAGACGGATACGTGTCAGAGAAACCAGGTAGGGATGATTATTTTCTCATGGATATTAAAATTCAGTTAGAAGTGGGGGAGGCAAGGTCTGGGAAAAATTCAGTTAGAGGGCTGAAGAGATGGCTTAGTGATTAAGGTGCCTGCCTGCCAAGTGTAAGAACTGTTCAAATCCTTCAAATACCAAATATAGCCAGATGCAGCAGTGCTGCAAGCATGCAATGCCATGGGGTGCACAAGCCTGTAGTTAGTTCAATGGCTGACAGGCCCTGGCGAACCCATTCTCTCTATCTCTGCCTCTGTGTGTGTGTGTTTCTCTCTAGAAAAAATAAAAATTTAAAAATTTAAAAAATTCAATTAGATTAAATACATGTAGGCAAAGAGGTTCTTAGAACCCATTTAAAAAGTATATCTACACAAGACCTTCATAATAGGAAAAGATGATGATATCAAAATAAGACAGACTAATTAGAGGGGAGGGGATATGATGGAGGGTGGCTTTGTGAGAGGGAAAGTGGAGGAAGGGAATTATGGTTTCTTGTTTATAATTATGGAGCTGTCAATAAGAAGTTTGTTAAAATTGTAAATAGGGCTGGAGGGATGGATTAGCATTTAAGGTGCTTGCCTGCAAAGCCAAAAGACCCATGTTTGATTCCCCGGGACCCAAGTAAGGCAGGTGCACAAAGTGGTATTTGCGTCTGGAGTTCATTTGCAGCAGCTGGAGGCCCTGGCGCACCCATTCTCTCTCTCTCTCTCTCTCTCTGTCTCTCTCTCTCTCTACATATATATATATGCCTCTCTCAAATAAAAATTAAAAAATAATAAAATTTTAAAAGTGTAAGCAACATGTAATGAAAATCAAGTTTAATCTATAAAATTATTGACTATTCTTTGCAGTGTGAATTAAAATCTAGTATTTGTTTCCAATTCTAAAGAGGCTACAGTGGAAAAACCCCTATAAACATGATGATATTAAGACAAATATCAAAAAACATAAATTGGGATATGAATAAATTCATAAGGATTTCACATTCTGTGTTCTGAAATAGACTAAACATTAGCTATGCTCATAACTGGAAAAAGGTGACTTATAGTTCTGTTTTACTAAAATATCTCTAGTGTTGAACTATTGGTTCTGGAATTTCATCAAATTGGCTTAAGATGTTAAATACTCAAAGTTTGTAGCACACATGACTTGTGTAGCTGCCACTGCAGAACTCTGCATTATAGCCTGCCAGAGTGCTGCTCTCCATGAGCTGAATTGTTAGTATGTTCCCTGGCCTCAGTTCTCTGGAACAATGTGGAATGGGTTTACTTTTACTTCTGCTTCTGTTCAAGGTGACACAGTTAGACTTCTCTTTTGTCAGGTGGCCTTTCACTTAAAAAAAAAAAAAACAACAAAAAAAACTGTTGGGCACAGCGGTGCATGCCTTTAATCTCAGCACTCCAGAGGCAGAAGTAAGAGGATCACCATGAGTTTGAGGCCACCCTGAGATTACATAATGAATTATTCCAGGTCAGCCTGGGCTAGAGTAAGATCCCACCTCGAAAAAAACAAAACAAAAAAACACCTATAAAATGGTCCCAAAAGGGGAAAAAAAAAAAAAAAAAAAAGATACTATGACCTAAACAACTCTCTGGCATCAAGTGTTCCAATCTCTGCATAGAATTCTAGCCAGAGAAGTCCAGTTCAACAGTCAGAATGATTAGAAAAAAGTTCTAATCTTACCTGAATCATTGAAAGAACATCCAAGAGGTCCATTTTGTCATAAATTTATCTCCAATAGCATTCTTTTAAGGCAAACCCAAAAAACTGGCTTTTTTTTAAAGAGAGAGAAATAGAGAGAGAAAGAGAGAGAGAGGGAGAGAATTGGCACACTAGGGCCTCCAGCCACTGTAATGGAACTCCAGACGTGTGCGTCTCCTAGTACTTGTGTCACCTTGTGCGTCTGGCTTACATGGGACCTAGAGAACTGAACATGAGCCCTTAAGCTAGGCAGGCAAGCACCTTAACTGCTAAGCCATCTCTCCAGCCCTCCAGTACCATTTTTGTATATGCCAATATTTTCCCTTAGAGCCTCCATCCAGAGAGACACCTCAAACCTTTCTTAGTCTTAGGAAATATGGTTATTGATATTGTTTCCCTTTTTATTCTCAGTTTTTCTCTGCCTACCCCTCAAATCTGCATCTGACAGCATGGAATTTTTAAGGGCAAATGCAAATTTGAGGGGATTTCTTTTTCTGGAAGACTGAAAACACTAAAGATTATCTGCCTTATCCTGGTCACAATCCACTTCATTGTGTCACCTGGGTAGCTGCAATTTTTCTCATTTGTGGATTATTCTGGGGTTTGTAAAGAAACACACCTCTATCTTGGATAGATAATTGAAGAAGAAAGAAGTATTTCACTGGAAAAAGACCAATGCAGGAAAAGCTGAAATTGAGGAGAAAGAATAAATTCCTAAAATTGAAAATAATTGTCAAACTATGGTGCCATCTGCACACTCAAAGACCATGTTATCACTACTACTTTTGAGATACTATATGGATTATGCATAACAGATTTCTAGATTTCTTTACTCAAAGGTGTTTGACTGGTATGGGCTATTGACAGTTCAAAGGGATACCTGCATGCTCTGTTCTTTTTCAATAGGTCAAAGAGAGTGTGATCAGTGTGGTGAAGACTACTGGTCCAATACACAAAAGAGCAAGTGTGTGCTGAAGGAGGTGGAATTCCTTGCTTATGATGAAGCTCTGGGGTTCACCCTTGTCATTCTCTCCATCTTTGGGGCCCTTGTGGTCTTAGCAGTCACAGTAGTGTATGTGATCTACAGGCACACTCCGCTGGTGAATGCCAATGACAGGGTGCTGAGCTTTCTCATCCAGGTATCTCTTGTCATCACAATGCTGTCATCGATGCTGTTCATTGGCAAACCATACAACTGGTCCTGCATGGCCCGCCAGGTCACCCTGGCACTGGGATTCGCTCTTTGCCTGTCTTCCATTCTTGGAAAGACAATTTCACTGTTTTTTGCCTACAGGATTTCTGTATCCAAAACCAGATTTATATCCATGCACCCTTTTTTTCGAAAAGTCATCGTGCTAATCTCTGTTCTGGCTCAGATTGGCATATGTGTGGCTTACTTGGTGTTGGAGCCACCATGGGTATACAAGAACATGGAGTCTCAAAACATAAAGATTATTTTTGAGTGCAATGAGGGTTCTATAGAGTTCTTGTGCATCATATTTGGGGTTGATGTTTTCCTGGCCTTACTGTGCTTTCTTACAACCTTTGTGGCTCGCCAGTTGCCTGATAATTATTATGAAGGAAAATGCATCACTTTTGGGATGCTGGTCTTCTTCATCGTCTGGATCTCATTTGTCCCTGCTTACCTCAGTACCAAAGGCAAATTCAAAGTGGCTGTGGAAATATTTGCCATTTTGGCATCCAGCTATGGTTTGTTAGGCTGTGTATTTGCTCCCAAGTGCTTCATTATTTTGCTGAGGCCAAAGAGGAACACTGAAGAAACTGTTGGTGGAAGAGTCCCCACTGTTGACAGGAGCATCCAGCTGACTTCGGCTTCTGTGAGCAGCGAGCTTAACAACACCACTGTGTCCACTGTCCTGGATGACTAGAGCTATGCCTTACAAGTGTCCTTCAGAGCTGTGATGGTGACAGGACTCTACATCCACATTTTGGTTGCTCCTGAAGCAGCTCCCTGATGCTTTGGGTCAGTGTTAAGGATCTGACCTCTGGCAGGGTAGCCTTAGACTGGAATACCACTTGTTATTGAAATTGGAAACTCATCCATCCAAACATTGCATTAGGATTTTGGAGAAGAGAATATGATAGACACAATTTATCTAAAATGCCAGAGATATCTGATTTATACTTTAAATTATATAACAAGACCAAAAGAGACATTTTAGTCTTGCTATATTCTGTTAATACCTACTTGAAAAGGACTCTATTTAAGAATTACAATTCTTGCCGGGCATGGTGGCGCACGCCTTTAATCCCAGCACTCGGGAGGCAGAGGTAGGAGGATCGCTGAGAGTTCGAGGCCACCCTGAGACTACATAGTTAATTCCAGGTCAGCCTGGACCAGAGTGAGACCCTACCTCGCAAAACCAAAAAAAAAAAAAAAAAAAAAAAAAAAAGAAAAAAAAAAAAAAAAAAAAAAGAATTACAATTCTTGCTGGGTGTGGTAGTGCACGCCTTTAATCCCAGCACTCGGGAGGCAGAGGTAGGAGGATTGCTGTGAGTTCAAGGCCATCCTGAGAGTACATAGTGAATTCCAGGTCAGCCTGGGCTAGCGAGACACTACCTTGAAACAGCCCCCCCACCCGCACCCCCCCAAAAAAAGAATTACAATTCTGGGGACTGGAGAGATGGCTTAGTGGTTAAGACATTTGCCTGTGAGGCCTTAGGACCCAGGTTCAATTCCCCAGTAACCATGTAAGCCAGATACACAAGGTAATGCATGCATTTAGAGTTTATTTGTAGTGGCTAGAAGCCCTGGTGTGCCCATTCTCTCTCTTTATTTTTATTTTACTTATTAGAGACAGAGAAAAGGAGAAAGAGAGAGAGAGAGAGAGAGAGAGAGAGAGAGAGAATGGGCGTGCCAGGACCTCTAGCTACTGCAAACAAACTCCAGATGCATGTGCTACCATGTGCATCTGGCTTACATGGGTACTGGGGAATTGAGCCTTGAGCCGGGGTCCTTAGGCTTCATAGGCAAGCACTTAACCACTAAGCCATCTCTCCAGCCCCCATTCTCTCTCTTTCTCTCCTTCTCTCTCAAAATAAATAAAATATTTTTTAAAAAGAATTGCAGTTCTGACTGGGCATGGTGGTGCACACCTTTAATCCCAGCACTCGGGAGGCAGAGGTAGGAGGATCTCCATGAGTTTGAGGCCACTCTGAGACTACATAGTGAATTCCAGGTCAGCATGGGCTAAGGCAAAGTCAGCACAGGGCTGGAGAAATGGCTTAGTAGTTAAGGTGCTTGCCTGTGAAGCCTAAGGACCTAGGTTTGATTCCCCAGTACCCACATAAGCCCAAATGCACAAAGTAGCTCATGTGCCTGGAGTTTGTTTGCAGTGCCTGGAGGCCCTGGCGTGCCCATTCTCTCTCTCTCTTTCTCTCTCTCTCTCTCTGCCTCTTTCTCTCTCAAGTAAATAAATAACATTTAAAAAGAGGTCAGCCCAGCAATTAAGTAGATTGTATAGTAAAGATGTGGATGGCAAAACAGTACATATTGACCTTTTGTAGGTATTAAAGATTTTAAACAATATAGCCAATGGTAAATATTTGCCCTCTGTTTATGTAGAATGAACTAGAATTTAATTCCTAGGTGGAAATGCTATAATTTTTTTTGATCTCTTAGGCATTAAAGTTTGAGAATGACCAATATGTATTTATGTGCATCTGGATTAAGTAGGGCTTATAATTATTAGATGAGAATCTGTATCACAATGTGAAGAGGAAGGAAGTTGCTTTCTTTGACCATTCATTCATTCATTCATTCATTGTATTTATATATTTATTTGGACCTAACAGGGATGGGTTTTCAAACTGTAGAGCTATATGGACAATGAAAATTTGAAAGTCAGTTATTGTTTTCTATTAGGTACACAGCTTTAGCACCCTCAGTGATCCCTCTTGAGGTTAGAAATATGCTAGAAGATGCCTTATGTCTAATGATGCAGTTTGCTTTTGTACTCAAAATATTTCAATCTCAGTATTTTCTGAGATGCTAACTATTGAACATATGTACTCTAAAATGTTAATAATAAATATATCTTGTTAATATCAAACTTCATTATCTCCATGCCACATTGTTCAGCAATATTGTCTTGTTAAACTTGTGTTCTTTGCAGCAAGTTTCAGGAAATTGTAAACAATTTTTAAAATCAAAATACTAATTGAACTTGTACATTTAATAGTAACATTTATATAACTTTATAATTTAAAGGGTCAACTTTTTTTTTGAGAGACAGAGAGAGAGAGAGAGTTAGAGAATGGGTGCGCCAGTGGCCTCTCAGCCACTGTGAATGAACTCCAGACACATGCGCGTCTCCTTGTGGGCAAGTGCAGCATTGCGCCCTTGCGTCACCTTTTGTGTCTGGCTAAATGTGGGACCTGGAGAATAGATCTGGTGTTCCTAGGCTTCACAGGCAGGCACTTTAATTGCTAAGCCATGTCTCCAGCCCAAGGGTCAACTTTTTAAAAAAGATTTTTAAAGTTTTTGTTTATTTATTTATTAGAGACCGGGGGGTGGGGTGGGGAGGAGAGTGAGAATGGGCATGCCAGGGCCTCTAGCCACTGCAAACAAACTCCAGATGCATGTGCCACCATATGCATCTGGCTTATGGGACCCAGAGAATTGAATCTGGATCCTTAGGCTTCACAAGCATGCGCCTTAACGGCTAATCCATTTCTCCAGCCCAAGGGTCAACTTTTATCTTAAAAATAGTGTGATGTGCCGGGTGTGGTGGCGCACGCCTTTAATCCCAGCACTCGGGAGGCAGAGGTAGGAGGATCGCCAAGAGTTCGAGGCCATCCTGACACTACATAGTTAAATTCAGGTCAGCCAGGACCAGAGTGAGACCCTACCTCGCAAAACCCAAAAAAAAAACCCAAAAAATACTGTGATGTGGAATGGCTTAGCAGTTAAGGCGTTTGCCTGCAAAGCCAAAGAACACAAGTTCGATTCCCCAGGACCCATATTAGCCAGATGCACAAGAGGCGCAAACGTCTGGAGTTCATTTGCAGTGACTGAAGACCCTGGCACACCCATTCTCTCTCTCTTTCTCCCTCTTTCTCTGTCAAATAAATAAATAAATAAATAAATAAATAAATAAATAAATAAAAATAAAATATTAAAAAATAGTGTGATGCCATTACTTGTTGATTTAGCATAATTGTGTTGTTATAGAAGTGGATTGTGGCAATTAAAATATATTGATTGTTCAAAGATTATGGTCTAATTTGCAGTATTTTGTTTGTAATTAATTACATAGCAAATCTTAAAATATTTCTTATATTATTGAAAGATGTTTTCTCTTTGAATGATTATGCCACTTAAAATTATTTCCTGGGCTTAGTGGTTAAGGTGTTTGCCATGAAGCCTAAGATCCCATTTCAATTCCCCAGGACCTATGTAAGCCAGATGCAAAAGGGAGCATATGCTTCTGGAGTTCATTTGCAGTGGATGGAGGCCCTGGCATGTCCATTCTCTCTCTCTCTCCCTCTTTCTCTCTCTAATAAATAAATAAATAAATAAATAAATAAATAAATAAATCGATAAATAAATAAAGTTTTAAAAAATGATTTGCCATCTGTCAGGCATGGTGGCACACGCCTTTAATCCCAGCACTTGGGAGGCAGAAGCAGGAAGATTGTTGGCAAGTTTGAGGCCAGCCCAAGACTACATAGTTAATTCCATGTCAGGCTGGGCTAGAGTGAGACTCTACCTTGAAAAACAAACAAACTATATATGTGTGTGTGTGTATTTCCCATTACAAAAACAGAAGACTGAAATGGTTGTCTACCCATGTTGCTTTGCAAGAGAATCTCATCAAGAATTGGATAGTGGGAGCCGGGTGTGGTGGCGCACGCCTTTATTCCCAGCACTCCTTTATTCCTAGCATTCAGGAGGCAGAGGTAGGAGGATTGTCAAGAGTTCAAGGCCACCCTGAGACTACATAGTGAATTCCAGGTCAGCCTGAGCCAAAGTGAGACCCTACCTCAAAAAAACCAAACAAAAAAAAAAAAGAAAAAAAAAAAAAGAATTGGATAGTGGGGCTGGAAAGATGCCTTAATGGTTAAGGTATTTGCCTCTGAAGCCCTAAGGACCCAGGTTCAAATCCCAGGACCCACATAAGCCAGATGCACAAGGTGGCACATGCATCTGGAGTTCATTTGCAGTGGCTGGAGGCTCTGGCATGTCCATTCTCTCTCTCTCTCTCTCTCTTCTCTGTCTAACATCTATCATTCATCTCTGCTTGCAAATAAATAAATAAAAATATTTATTGAAAAAACAATTAGATAGTGATGCTACCTTCTATAGGTAAGCACTTGCTTGTAACTCATGCTGGAATTTAGGGAACAGCTAATACTCAATAATCTCAAGCTATTGTATCAAAACGAAGAGGTTGCTAGCATAAAGATTAATTACATCACACACAGACAAACACACATGCACATGCACACAATCCCTGCAAACAACACTACTCATGGCTGACATGTTTATAGGACTGAGCTCTTTTTTGTAAAATAAGTGTTTGTAGTTTAAACACACACTATAGGATTAACTCCTCAACAAGTAATTTGGGTAATAATTCTCTGCTAATCCATTCTGTCAATAAATTCATGATAGAACTCAAATTTATGTTCAAAATAGTAAGGTATCACAACCATCCAGTTATTCTCCTTTATACAGCTTTGGTCCTCATCTCTTCCCTGATCCTCAGCTCCCAGGAGTTCTATTACCAATGAAAACTCTGTACTGTCTTACTTAACCTGATTTTAAAGACCCTTTCAAACTGTTTTCTTCTTTTATTTTCCATGGTGATTACCTGCTATTGTCCTACACATATCCTTTTTTTAAAAAAATTTTTTTTCTTTCTTTTTTTTCTTTATTTACTTTTAAATATATTTTATTTAGTTATTTATTTGAGAAAGAGGCAGAGAGAGAGAGATTAAGAATGGGCATGCCAGGGCATACAACCACTGCAAACGAACTCCAGATGCATGTCCCCTCTTGTGCATCTGGCTTATGTGGGTCCTGGAGAATCGAACCAGGATCCTTTGGTTTTGCAGGCAAACACCTTAACTGCTAATCCATCTCTCCAGCCCTTCTTTTCTTTATTTATTTGAGAGAGAGAGAATGGGCACACCAGGGCCTCCAGCCGCTGCAAACAAACTCCAGATACATGCACCCCCTTGTGCATCTGGCTTATGTGGGATCCTTTGGCTTTGCAGGCAAACACCTTAACCGCTAAGTCATCTCTCCAGCCCCCCACCATATCCTTTTAGCACAAACTAGTTGCAGTTCTATAATTCTTGGTTTTTTGTTGCCACCACTATTCTCTTTATTGTTCTAATAGTATTTCATTCATCCTTGAGAGCATGATTTGCACCAAGCCCAGACTTGGGCATACAAGCTGTATAAAGGAGAATAACTGGATGGTTGTGATACCTTACTATTTTGAACATAAATTTGATTTCTATCATGAATTTATTGACAGAATGGATTAGCAGAGAATTATTACCCAAATTACTTGTTGAGGAGTTAATCCTATAGTGTGTGTTTAAACTACAAACACTTATTTTACAAAAAAGAGCTCAGTCCTATAAACATGTCAGCCATGAGTAGTGTTGTTTGCAGGGATTGTGTGCATGTGCATGTGTGTTTGTCTGTGTGTGATGTAATTAATCTTTATGCTAGCAACCTCTTCGTTTTGATACAATAGCTTGAGATTATTGAGTATTAGCTGTTCCCTAAATTCCAGCATGAGTTACAAGCAAGTGCTTACCTATAGAAGGTAGCATCACTATCTAATTGTTTTTTTCAATAAATATTTTTATTTATTTATTTGCAAGCAGAGATGAATGATAGATGTTAGACAGAGAAGAGAGAGAGAGAGAGAGAGAATGGACATGCCAGAGCCTCCAGCCACTGCAAATGAACTCCAGATGCATGTGCCACCTTGTGCATCTGGCTTATGTGGGTCCTGGGATTTGAACCTGGGTCCTTAGGCTTCAGAGGCAAATACCTTAACCATTAAGGCATCTTTCCAGCCCCACTATCCAATTCTTTTTTTTTTTTTTTTTTTTTTTTTGTTTGGTTTTTTGAGGTAGGGTCTCACTTTGGCTCAGGCTGACCTGGAATTCACTATGTAGTCTCAGGGTGGCCTTGAACTCTTGACAATCCTCCTACCTCTGCCTCCTGAATGCTAGGAATAAAGGAGTGCTGGGAATAAAGGCGTGCGCCACCACGCCCGGCTCCCACTATCCAATTCTTGATGAGATTCTCTTGCAAAGCAACATGGGTAGACAACCATTTCAGTCTTCTGTTTTTGTAATGGGAAATACACACACACACATATATAGTTTGTTTGTTTTTCAAGGTAGAGTCTCACTCTAGCCCAGCCTGACATGGAATTAACTATGTAGTCTTGGGCTGGCCTCAAACTTGCCAACAATCTTCCTGCTTCTGCCTCCCAAGTGCTGGGATTAAAGGCGTGTGCCACCATGCCTGACAGATGGCAAATCATTTTTTAAAACTTTATTTATTTATCGATTTATTTATTTATTTATTTATTTATTTATTTATTTATTAGAGAGAAGAGGGAGAGAGAGAGAGAATGGACATGCCAGGGCCTCCATCCACTGCAAATGAACTCCAGAAGCATATGCTCCCTTTTGCATCTGGCTTACATAGGTCCTGGGGAATTGAAATGGGATCTTAGGCTTCATGGCAAACACCTTAACCACTAAGCCCAGGAAATAATTTTAAGTGGCATAATCATTCAAAGAGAAAACATCTTTCAATAATATAAGAAATATTTTAAGATTTGCTATGTAATTAATTACAAACAAAATACTGCAAATTAGACCATAATCTTTGAACAATCAATATATTTTAATTGCCACAATCCACTTCTATAACAACACAATTATGCTAAATCAACAAGTAATGGCATCACACTATTTTTTAATATTTTATTTTTATTTATTTATTTATTTATTTATTTATTTATTTATTTATTTGACAGAGAAAGAGGGAGAAAGAGAGAGAGAATGGGTGTGCCAGGGTCTTCAGTCACTGCAAATGAACTCCAGACGTTTGCGCCTCTTGTGCATCTGGCTAATATGGGTCCTGGGGAATCGAACTTGTGTTCTTTGGCTTTGCAGGCAAACGCCTTAACTGCTAAGCCATTCCACATCACAGTATTTTTTGGGTTTTTTTTTTGGGTTTTGCGAGGTAGGGTCTCACTCTGGTCCTGGCTGACCTGAATTTAACTATGTAGTGTCAGGATGGCCTCGAACTCTTGGCGATCCTCCTACCTCTGCCTCCCAAGTGCTGGGATTAAAGGCGTGCGCCACCACACCCGGCACATCACACTATTTTTAAGATAAAAGTTGACCCTTGGGCTGGAGAAATGGATTAGCCGTTAAGGCGCATGCTTGTGAAGCCTAAGGATCCAGATTCAATTCTCTGGGTCCCACATAAGCCAGATGCATATGGTGGCACATGCATCTGGAGTTTGTTTGCAGTGGCTAGAGGCCCTGGCATGCCCATTCTCACTCTCCTCCCCACCCCACCCCCGGTCTCTAATAAATAAATAAACAAAAACTTTAAAAATCTTTTTTAAAAAGTTGACCCTTGGGCTGGAGACATGGCTTAGCAATTAAAGTGCCTGCCTGTGAAGCCTAGGAACACCAGATCTATTCTCCAGGTCCCACATTTAGCCAGACACAAAAGGTGACGCAAGGGCGCAATGCTGCACTTGCCCACAAGGAGACGCATGTGTCTGGAGTTCATTCACAGTGGCTGAGAGGCCACTGGCGCACCCATTCTCTAACTCTCTCTCTCTCTCTGTCTCTCAAAAAAAAAGTTGACCCTTTAAATTATAAAGTTATATAAATGTTACTATTAAATGTACAAGTTCAATTAGTATTTTGATTTTAAAAATTGTTTACAATTTCCTGAAACTTGCTGCAAAGAACACAAGTTTAACAAGACAATATTGCTGAACAATGTGGCATGGAGATAATGAAGTTTGATATTAACAAGATATATTTATTATTAACATTTTAGAGTACATATGTTCAATAGTTAGCATCTCAGAAAATACTGAGATTGAAATATTTTGAGTACAAAAGCAAACTGCATCATTAGACATAAGGCATCTTCTAGCATATTTCTAACCTCAAGAGGGATCACTGAGGGTGCTAAAGCTGTGTACCTAATAGAAAACAATAACTGACTTTCAAATTTTCATTGTCCATATAGCTCTACAGTTTGAAAACCCATCCCCTGTTAGGTCCAAATAAATATATAAATACAATGAATGAATGAATGAATGAATGGTCAAAGAAAGCAACTTCCTTCCTCTTCACATTGTGATACAGATTCTCATCTAATAATTATAAGCCCTACTTAATCCAGATGCACATAAATACATATTGGTCATTCTCAAACTTTAATGCCTAAGAGATCAAAAAAAATTATAGCATTTCCACCTAGGAATTAAATTCTAGTTCATTCTACATAAACAGAGGGCAAATATTTACCATTGGCTATATTGTTTAAAATCTTTAATACCTACAAAAGGTCAATATGTACTGTTTTGCCATCCACATCTTTACTATACAATCTACTTAATTGCTGGGCTGACCTCTTTTTAAATGTTATTTATTTACTTGAGAGAAAAAGAGGCAGAGAGAGAGAGAGAGAGAAAGAGAGAGAGAGAATGGGCACGCCAGGGCCTCCAGGCACTGCAAACAAACTCCAGGCACATGAGCTACTTTGTGCATTTGGGCTTATGTGGGTACTGGGGAATCAAACCTAGGTCCTTAGGCTTCACAGGCAAGCACCTTAACTACTAAGCCATTTCTCCAGCCCTGTGCTGACTTTGCCTTAGCCCATGCTGACCTGGAATTCACTATGTAGTCTCAGAGTGGCCTCAAACTCATGGAGATCCTCCTACCTCTGCCTCCCGAGTGCTGGGATTAAAGGTGTGCACCACCATGCCCAGTCAGAACTGCAATTCTTTTTAAAAAATATTTTATTTATTTTGAGAGAGAAGGAGAGAAAGAGAGAGAATGGGGGCTGGAGAGATGGCTTAGTGGTTAAGTGCTTGCCTATGAAGCCTAAGGACCCGGCTCAAGGCTCAATTCCCAGTACCCATGTAAGCCAGATGCACATGGTAGCACATGCATCTGGAGTTTGTTTGCAGTAGCTAGAGGTCCTGGCACGCCCATTCTCTCTCTCTCTCTCTCTCTCTCTCTCTCTCTCTTTCTCCTTTTCTCTGTCTCTAATAAGTAAAATAAAAATAAAGAGAGAGAATGGGCACACCAGGGCTTCTAGCCACTACAAATAAACTCTAAATGCATGCATTACCTTGTGTATCTGGCTTACATGGTTACTGGGGAATTGAACCTGGGTCCTAAGGCCTCACAGGCAAATGTCTTAACCACTAAGCCATCTCTCCAGTCCCCAGAATTGTAATTCTTTTTTTGGGGGGGTGCGGGTGGGGGGGCTGTTTCAAGGTAGTGTCTCGCTAGCCCAGGCTGACCTGGAATTCACTATGTACTCTCAGGATGGCCTTGAACTCACAGCAATCCTCCTACCTCTGCCTCCCGAGTGCTGGGATTAAAGGCGTGCACTACCACACCCAGCAAGAATTGTAATTCTTTTTTTTCTTTTTTTCTTTTCTTTTCTTTTTTTTTTTTTTTTTTTTTTTTTTTTTTTTGGTTTTGCGAGGTAGGGTCTCACTCTGGTCCAGGCTGACCTGGAATTAACTATGTAGTCTCAGGGTGGCCTCGAACTCTCAGCGATCCTCCTACCTCTGCCTCCCGAGTGCTGGGATTAAAGGCGTGCGCCACCATGCCCGGCAAGAATTGTAATTCTTAAATAGAGTCCTTTTCAAGTAGGTATTAACAGAATATAGCAAGACTAAAATGTCTCTTTTGGTCTTGTTATATAATTTAAAGTATAAATCAGATATCTCTGGCATTTTAGATAAATTGTGTCTATCATATTCTCTTCTCCAAAATCCTAATGCAATGTTTGGATGGATGAGTTTCCAATTTCAATAACAAGTGGTATTCCAGTCTAAGGCTACCCTGCCAGAGGTCAGATCCTTAACACTGACCCAAAGCATCAGGGAGCTGCTTCAGGAGCAACCAAAATGTGGATGTAGAGTCCTGTCACCATCACAGCTCTGAAGGACACTTGTAAGGCATAGCTCTAGTCATCCAGGACAGTGGACACAGTGGTGTTGTTAAGCTCGCTGCTCACAGAAGCCGAAGTCAGCTGGATGCTCCTGTCAACAGTGGGGACTCTTCCACCAACAGTTTCTTCAGTGTTCCTCTTTGGCCTCAGCAAAATAATGAAGCACTTGGGAGCAAATACACAGCCTAACAAACCATAGCTGGATGCCAAAATGGCAAATATTTCCACAGCCACTTTGAATTTGCCTTTGGTACTGAGGTAAGCAGGGACAAATGAGATCCAGACGATGAAGAAGACCAGCATCCCAAAAGTGATGCATTTTCCTTCATAATAATTATCAGGCAACTGGCGAGCCACAAAGGTTGTAAGAAAGCACAGTAAGGCCAGGAAAACATCAACCCCAAATATGATGCACAAGAACTCTATAGAACCCTCATTGCACTCAAAAATAATCTTTATGTTTTGAGACTCCATGTTCTTGTATACCCATGGTGGCTCCAACACCAAGTAAGCCACACATATGCCAATCTGAGCCAGAACAGAGATTAGCACGATGACTTTTCAAAAAAGGGTGCATGGATATAAATCTGGTTTTGGATACAGAAATCCTGTAGGCAAAAAACAGTGAAATTGTCTTTCCAAGAATGGAAGACAGGCAAAGAGCGAATCCCAGTGCCAGGGTGACCTGGCGGGCCATGCAGGACCAGTTGTATGGTTTGCCAATGAACAGCATCGATGACAGCATTGTGATGACAAGAGATACCTGGATGAGAAAGCTCAGCACCCTGTCATTGGCATTCACCAGCGGAGTGTGCCTGTAGATCACATACACTACTGTGACTGCTAAGACCACAAGGGCCCCAAAGATGGAGAGAATGACAAGGGTGAACCCCAGAGCTTCGTCATAAGCAAGGAATTCCACCTCCTTCAGCACACACTTGCTCTTTTGTGTATTGGACCAGTAGTCTTCACCACACTGATCACACTCTCTTTGACCTATTGAAAAAGAACAGAGAATTGACTACAAGGAAATCCAACTGCCTCGTTTAACTGCTAAGAGCAGCAGAGCAATTGAAGCTCTACATCAAGGATCCCATTGGAAATCCCTTATATATAATCTATATAATACTTCAAAAGTACTCTAGCTACACATGATTGGACTTCTATGTGAGTTGGAATAAAACTCAGTAACAGAAGTCAGTAAGCTAGAAAGGGGATATAAAGGGACTAGAAAGGGAAGGAGGAGAGACTTAGTAGGATGATATTACATATATGTAAGTAGAAGAACAGATTAATGGGGGTGGAAAGGTCTA
This sequence comes from Orientallactaga sibirica, assembly GCA_036365145.1. NCBI lineage: Eukaryota > Metazoa > Chordata > Mammalia > Rodentia > Dipodidae > Orientallactaga > Orientallactaga sibirica. The sequence goes on along the minus strand of JAEOAD010000008.1, from coordinate 49,532,582 downwards.
AATGAGGTCAGGGGAAGAAATTTAGTAAAGAAAAGGTTGGGGGAGGGCTAATCATAATCTAAGAGGATATGAATAAGTCATATGGAAATCTTTTTTGGACAATGGAACACCCAGAAGCCATAGATTGTTACTAGAGAAATTTCAGTGCCCGGGATGGGATACCTTCCAGTGAGTTGTTGGCCCAAGAGGTCACTGATACCCCCAAAATATTACAGGCCATTGCCAAGGTTCTTGGTTTCCCACCAGGAACAGATGGTAAAACCCTATTGCTAAAGATTCCACATAATACTTGGGCTGCAAGGTCACTGAGAAATCCTGCTGGAGCTGAGCTGAAAGCCTCCTCCATCTAGACCAGCTGACAGAAAGCTGGAAAAATCTACATTGCATGCAGTTCAATGGGAGAGAGGGAAATCACCAGTGGAGATAATATTGAACACTGCAAGCCTTAAATTTGGCCAGTGAGGCCAAATGAGCCAATGGGTGCAACAGCGGCATGTCTGTTATGGGGAAAACCAACTGCACCCTAATTGGACTGGAGGCCTGCTCCATGGGAGGGAATACATCCCTGATACTGATAACCTACAACAGGGGTAGTCATGAGTGTTAGGGGTATAACATCTGCTGGTGTCTAGCTAAATGTATATACTATGCTCACCAAACTACCCAATAAGCACTTCTCTTAATGTTCATACCCATATATTAATGCTATTCTTATTTTTGGTTAGAGATGCTTCTCTTTTCAGATGGCAGTGACCTTTGGATGACTCAGAAGGCACCATGGTGCTGAGAAGAAGTGACAGAGGAGTGTTCAGCACTGAAATATCTCTATTACCTCTTCCAAGGTTCAGGGTCCATTGAGGAAGAGGTGGCAGAAAGAATGTAACAGCCAACATGCTCCTCCAGACACTAAATGCCCTGGATATCCATGACCATGCAATGCCTGACACTACCTACACAAGACCATCATAATAAGAGGAAAAGATGATGACATCAAAATAAAAGAGAGTCTGATTGATAGGGGAAGGGATATGATGGAGAGTGAAATTTCAAAGGGGAAAGTGGGGGAGGGAGGGAAGTATCATGGGTTATTGTCTTCAATTGTGGAAATTGTTAATAAAAAAATAAAGTTTAAGCCAGGTGTGATGGTGCATGCCTTTAATCCCAGCACTCGGGAGGCAGAGGTAGGAGGATCGCCATGAGTTCAAGGCCACCCTGAGACTACATAGTGAATTCCAGGTCAGCCTGAGCTAGAGTGAGACCCTACCTCAAGAAACCAAAAAAATAATAAATAAATAAATAAATAAATAAATAAATAAATAAATAAATAAATAAATAAAAAGTAGTTGTGGAGGCTGGTGATATGGCTTAGCAATTAAGGCAGTTGCCTGCAAAGCCAAAGGACCAAAGTTAAATTGCCCAGTATAATCCCCTATATATGCCCCTATATATGTCCCTATATAAACAGATGCACAAGTTGGTGCATGCATCTGGAGTTTTCACTGGCTGGAGGCCCTGCTGTACCCATTACAACAGATTGAGAACAATTTTCATTCTTAGGAATTTATTCTTTCTTCTCAGCTTCATCTATTGATCTTTTCAAAGGATATGCATCTTTCTTCTCCAACTATCTATTGAGGAATGTGTGTCCTTATAAACCCAGAATAATCCACAAAAATGAGAAAAGTGTAACTTCTGAGGTGAAAGAAATAGATTAAGCCCAGCCATTTTCAGTCTTCCACTCAATATCCCCTCATAGAAGAGAATTTTGTGTCCAGATGCAGATTTGAGAAGTGAGCAGAGAAGAACTGTCAACAAGAAGGGAAACAAAAGCAATAGACATGTCCTCCAAGGCTGAGAAAAGTTTGAGTGTCTATCTGGATGGAGGCTTTAAGGGAAAACTTGGTATTTTCCTCATTAACTTCATGACTGTAGGCCTTTTCCAACTGTAATAGCTTAAGAAGTGAAAAAAATGTTATTTTGTAATTCATACTGAACAGAACATTCAAATAGTGGTAGTAATGAATTTTGTTCAGTGTTACTTATTCTTGTTATAAAGATTTCAAAAACCCCTTGCCAACACATGTTCAGTCTAATTGCATTTTAACAGCAATGAGAGAATGACCATCTCTACCTGGTTTCTCTGACACATGTCCATCAGCACATGGGATACAATCAAAGCAGCATATTGGTTCCCCGTGTCGAATCCCCTTTCGAGTTCCAGGAGGACACACATCAGTACACACCGAATGGGGGCACTAGCAAAGACAAACATTGTGGATATAACAATGCCTAATTAATGCCTCTTCCACTTGTGAAGCTGAGAAAGTTCTTGTTTGTATTTCTGTGGAGACCTTCCTATCTATAAAGAGATAAACCTAGTACATCTGAGCAAAGATAATACAGAAGATATAACAATATGAAGAGTCGAGAGACATTAGGGATCCAGACTTAGCCATGATACCTTAGGGATGGAATAGTGTGACAAGTCTGCTCCTATTTGGGGTGTACCTGTGACCCCCAATAATCATCTTGAGAAACTGAAAAGCATTTCTTCTCACTAAGGGCATCCTAATATAGTATTAAAGTCAAACATGTGTCATGAGTGGTCAGTAGAAAGACTAGAAAAAAATGAAAGATGTGCCCTATGAGAAAAAAATAGAAAGGCATAAAGAAAATATAAAGACAATATAGTCCAAGAATATTTTTGCTAAATAAGTTTAAATTTTTAGTAATAAACATTTTATGCATGAGTGTGTATTTAGAAATCCAGAACCCATGTAGTATTTCTACATCAGTTCTGATCTTAATCTGGGAGTTCTGGTTTAAAGACCAATCTAAATACATTTTCTGAAACAATTATATATGGTTATAATTCCAGAACCTGAGAAGCTGAGGCTGGAGGATTGTGAGTTTGAAGCCTGTCTGGGCTACATAGTGATATCCTGTCTCAGAAAAAGAAAAATAAGGTAAACTTTGAAAACTTTACATCATTTAAGACATAAAACATGTATTACTGGTACTGTTAGTATGTACTTGTTAAATTTGTATTGAATTACATTTGAATCAACTTCATTATATAAATATAACTCCAGTTTTAATAGGGAGATGTGAAAATAAAAATTACTATGTGAAACTGAAACATTAAAATGCAAATACACTATTATATTTTACTATTTTTCTAAGTTTAATAGAACAAGGATTCTGTAAACCTTGTGTGCAAACATTTTCCTTTTTGTGTTAAAATAAAAATAAAATAAAATAAAATAAAAACAAGATCATATTGACACAAAAACTGATACACAGGCCAGGCATGGTGACACATGCCTTTAATTGCAGCACTTGCAAAGCAGAGGTAGGAAGGTCACCATGAGTTCAAGGCCACCCTGAGACTACATAGTGAGTTCAAGGTCAACCTAATCTAAAGTGAGACCCTACCTCAAAGGAAAAAAAAATGACACATAGGTCAATGGAGAGCCTAGAAATAAAATTATGCATCTACAACCAAATGGTTTTCAACAAAGGTGCTTAATAATATTCAGTGAAGAAAGGACAGTCTTCAGTAAATGTGCTGGGAAAATTAGATATCCACATGCAGAATAAGGAAAACAGACCATTATATCTCATCATCAAATAATCAAATGGTATGCTAAAAAATGTTTGACATTACTAAAATGCAAATCAAATATAAATCAAAGGGCTGGAAAGATGGTTTAGCGGTTAAGGTGCTTGCCTGTGAGGTCAAAGGACCCAGGTTTGATTCCCCAGTACCCACGTAAGCCAGATGCACAAGGGGGCACATGTGTCTGGAGTTAATTTACAGTGGCTAGAGGCCCTGGAGTACCCATTCTGTGTCTTCCTCTCTCTTTTCTCTCTCTCTCTCTCTCTCTCTCTCTCTCTCTCTCTCTCTGCTTGCAAATAAATAAATTAAAAATTAAAAAATATATAAATCAAATGCAAACCAGTGAGAATGACTCATATATATATGGTGCTGGTAAAAATGTGGAAAAATCGGACCACTACACACAGCTGGAGAGAATGTGCATTAGTTAAAGCATTATGGAAAACAGTATGAATGTCCTCCCCCATCCAACAAATAAAATTATCATATGATCCAACAATCCAAATATTGTATATACTAATAATATTAGATCAGTATGTTAAAGAGATATTTACATTTCAATTAAAGTTCTTTCTCTCAAGCTGGAGAGATGGCTTAGCGGTTAAGGATCCTGTCTGCAAAGCCTAAGGACCCAGGTTTGATTCCCCAGTACCCACGTAAGACAGATGGCATTTGTCTGGAGTTTTCAGCTGGAGGCCCTGGCATGCCCATTTTCTCTCTCTCTCTCAAATAAGTAAAAATAAATAAATAAAATTTTTCTCTTTGTTCTCTCTTTATATAGATATATATAGAAATAGATATAGATATCTCTCTATATATAGCATATATATTATATATAACAAACTAGCACATATAAACAAAATAATTTAGCAAACAAACAAAATAATATATAAGAGCAACTAACCCTTGATGAGTTAGTGTTCCAAAATATTGTAGAATTCTTTGTGAGAATGAGCTCAAACATAGAGCTTCTGAATGTATATTTCCCAACAGGCACAAAGGAAATTTTTCCATTATCATCTAGCTGCCAATTTAGGATGTCATAGTGTCCATTTATCACATCTCCAGCATAATCAATCTCTATTTGGTGTCCATCATGGGCTGTAAACTTAAGTGTCTTTATATAGTACATTAGCTAGAAAGTAAAGCACAAAGAGAAAAAGGGAAAATCAATTTGCAAAACTTTAATTGTCTTGACAACAGAGCTGTATAAAGGAAATAATTTCAAACTCATATTTAATTCATGGGATTTTATTGTTTCCTTGTCCTCTATATTGTTGTTATCTACTATGATAGCCTCTAGCCACATGTGGCAATTCAAATGCACAATAGATAGGGAATAGAATCGTCCAAGATACTCATCTTGATGACTGGATAATGAAGATGTAATATATTTACAACAGTAGAATTCTACTCAGCAGTGAGAAAAAATTAAATAATGAAATTTTCAGGAGAATCAATGGACCTGGAAAAATCATACTAGCAAGGTTACACAGGCTCAGAAAGACAAATGCCACAAGTTCTTGCTCATATGCAGTTCCTAACATGGAATAGTTTGATTTGTTTAAAGGGATTTCTTTCTTTTTAAAATAGATTTTATTTGTTTATTTATTTGAGAGAGAGAAAGAGGAAAAGAGAGGGAAAGAGAGAGAGAGAGAGAGAATGGGAGCACCAGGGCCTTCAGCCACTGCAAACGAACTCCAGATGCATGTGCCCCCTTGTGCATCTGGCTTATGTGGGTCCTAGAGAATCGAATTAGGATACTTTGGCTTTGCAGGCAAATGCCTTAACCGCTAAGCCATTTCTCCAGCCCCTGATTTATTTATAAGTTGTAGTAAGCATTAGTAGTATTGGCAAGGAAGCAAGAAAGGCTTGGAGAGAAGGGAAGCAGGGGCAGAGGAGAAGAGGGGATATAGCTAACAGTCAAGTGGGGGAAAAGAATATATAGGAGATGGATGGGACTTAGGGGTGGAGATGGGTAAAGGAAGGTAGGAGTGAGCAATACACAAAACTAATGATAGCATAAACCAGTACCATAGAAACCTTACTTCTGGTTAACTAATTAAAAGGTATGACTCTTTTTAAATATATATATTTTTTATTTGTTAGGGAGAGAAAATGGGCACATCAGGGCCTCTAGCTACTGAAAACAAACTCCAGGAGGCTTACGTGGGTCCTGGGAAATTGAACCTGTGTCTTTCGGCTTTGTAGGCAAGCACCTTAATTACTAAGCAATGTCTCCAGCCCAAAGTATGATTCTTTTTTTTTTTGTTGTTGTTTTTTGTTTCTCGAGATAAGGTCTTACTCTAGCCCAGACTGACCTGGAATTCACTATGTAGTCTCAGGCTGGCCTTGAACTCACTGAGATCCTCCTACCTCTGCCTCTTGAGTGCTGGAGTTAAAGGTGTCGCCACTATGCCCAGCATCCAAAGTATGACTCTTAATAAGAGAGGGGGAAATAGTTTGGGCAGAAACCTGTAGGGGTTAAGAAAGCTTTACCCTAAAATCATAGGCTCTTGCTGATAAATCTCAGTGCCAGAACTGGGTTAGCCCCCATTGTAAGCTATTGGTCAAGGAGGCACATAAGGCCCCCAAACACAGAAGCCATTGCCAAAGCACTTGGTTACTCACCAGATAACTATAAGAGTTCATTGCTTAGTGTGGCTAACTGGATGTTAGGGGCAATGTATACTATTTCTATGAATGATCTTTAAATAAAGATACACATGTATCTTTACCTTTTCTTTTTTATAATACTATTTATTTATTTATTTATTTATTTATTTATTTATTTATTTATTTATGAGAGAGAAAATGGATGCAACTAGGCCTCTAGACACTGCAAACTCAAGATGCATGCACCACTTTGTACATCTGGCTTACATGGATACTGGGGAATCGAAGCTGGGTCCTTAAGCTTCTCATTCAAGTACCTTAACCACTAAGTAATCTCTCCAGCCCTGCCTTTTCTTTTTTCTGTTGTTTAAAATGTAAATATGGACAGATGGAGACTTCTGGGTAAGATGGCAGCATAGGAGCCACGTCAAACCAGCCTAGCTAGGGATTTAAGCAAAACCACAGCAAAATACACTCTTTTTCTGAAAAGTGAAAGTGTATAGGTTCTTCTTAGCCACAGCAGAAAAGCAGTAGAGACCAAGATCTACCAAAAAGGAGGAAAATGGCCAGAATTCCACTAAGGCACTGGCGACCCCCTACCCACACCATCTGCACATCTGCCCGGCGCTGCCTTCCTGGCGCTGAGATGCAGGAATAGAGACCAAACAAGGAGACTTTCCAACCTCACCAGCCTCCTTGCAAAGTTAAGAAACCTGAAGGAAACACAGCGGAAATCAGCTAAGGAGCTACTGAAAGGGATACAGGTGGCACTGCATGAGCAACAGTACAACTCCAGGCTTCCTGCACTCTCCAATCTCCCAACCGTCAGAACTGTGATCCTCTGGAAAATGCATTCAGCCCCAGCAGGAGGGTATCCACCACAGCTGATAAGAACACCAGGTCCATAGCACAACATGGAGGGATCGAGGTGGGCACTCAGCATTGTTGAGATTGAAAGCCACCCCAAAAGGTAATGAAGCTGACTGACAAAAACAAAACAAAAAAACCAGGTACATAGGCCTGCACTGGAAGTGCTAATCTCTCCATGTCAGGGCAGGTTATGGGTTACATATTCTTGGTTGGTTTTACCATTCTCAATTAAGCTGTATTTGGGGGTTGACTATTGTTGCCTTGATGCTTTCAGTTTTATAGGGCCTTTGTCTTTTGCTTCTATCATTATTGGGGACAAGGTCTGATTCAAATCCAGGTTGACCTGGAACCCAATTCAGAATTCTCAACCTCCCAGCTGACAGGATTAAGGTTGTACAGCAAGACATACCCTTAGGGCTTCTGGCTTTATAAGACTATCTATTTGTTTTAATCCCCACACTTGCATACTCTGTGCTAGTTTTTATTGAATGTGTATATTGCTCATTTGAAGTTTAGAATTTACCAGCAAATTGTTCCACCCAGTCCACTAGAATACTTGCTGAGCAGGCAAACTCAACACCTAGGATTACTTCTTAACCAACACAGGAAAATTGAAATATTCCCTTGTACTCTATCTGACCACAGTGGGATTTAACTACAAATCAGGGCTGGAGAGATGGCTTAATGGTTAAGGTCCATGCCTGCAAAGCCTAAGGACCTAGGTTTGATTCTCCAGGTCCCACATAAGTCAGATGCACATGGTGGCACTTGCATCTGGAGTTCGTTTGCAGTGGCTAAAAGTCCTGGCTTGCCCATTCTCACTCTTACTCTGTCTGTAATAAATAAATAAATAAAAATTTTAAAGAAAATAAAAAATAAACTACAAATCAGCAACAAGAAAAACTACAGAGCATACACAAATTCATGGAGAATAAACAGCACACCTATTCTCTCTCTCTTTCTCTCTCTCTCTCCCTCCCTCTTTCTCTCAAATATATACATACATACATAGAAAAAATTTGTAAAAAAAAATAAATTAGAGAGTTTTCAAGTAAACAATTTAATGCTTCACCTTAAGGCCTTGGGAAAAGAAGAACAAGGCAAACCAAAAATCAGTAAATGGGAAGAAATAAAAAAGATTAGGGCAGAAATTAATGAAAAGGAAACCAGAAAAACAATCCAAAGAAACAATGAAACAAAGAGTTGGTTCTTTGAAAGGATATACAAGATTGATATACCCTTATCAAATCTGACCATAAGAAAGAGAGAAGAGACAAAAATTAATAAAATCAGAGATGAAAAACGCACCATTACAACAAATACCAAAGAAATTCAGAAAATCATAAGGACATACATTAAGAATATATATGCCTCTAAGTTTGAAAATCTGAAAGAAATGGATGATTTCCTTGATTCATATGACCTATCAAAATTAAATCAAGATGAGCTAAATCATTTAAATAGACCTATAACAAGTATGGAGATCCAAGCAGTTATAAAAGGTCTCCCAACTAAAAACAGTCCAGGCCCAGATGGATTAACTGGTGAATTTTACCAGAACTTCATGGAAGAAATAACACCAATACTTCTCAAACTTTTCCATAAAATAGAAAACAAAGGAATTCTACCGAACTCCTTCTACGAAGCCAGCATCACCTTGAAACCAAAACCAGACAAAGATAGAACAAAAAAAGAAAATTACAGGGTGGGGAAATGACATAGTGGTTAAGGCATTTGCCTAGCAAGCCTAAGAATCCTGGTTCAATTCCCCAGGACCCATATAAGCCAGATGCACAAGAGGGCACATGTGTCTAGAGTTTGTTTGCAATGGCTGAAGGCCCTGGCATGTCCCTTCTCTTCCTCTCTATCTACCTCTTCACCCCCTCAAATAATTAAATAAATAAAATATTTTTAAAAAAGAAAATTATAGACCAATCTCCCTCATGAACATAGATTCAAAAATTCTCAATGAAATATTGGCAAACAGAATACAAGAACATATCAGAAAGATTATTCACCCCAACCAAGTAGGCTTTATCCCAGACATGCAGGGATGGTTCACCATATGCAAATTGATAAATGTAATACACTATATAAATGGACTGAAGGACAAAAATCACAGGATCATCTCAATAGATGCAGAAAAAGCATTCCACAAGATTCAACATCCCTTCATGGTAAAAGTCCTACAAAAACTGATACTAGGACAAAAGCACATGTGCCTAAGGACTTTCAATTCTCAGGTCCCAATAAGCTGCAATGGTGGCAAATGCATCTGAAAATTATAGAGAACATAGATTCAAAAATTCTCAATGAAATATTGGCAAACAGAATACAAGAACATATCAGAAAGCACTAAGAGGCTTTATCCCAGACATGCAGGGATGGTTCACCATATGCAAATTGATAAATGTAATACACTATATAAATGGACTGAAGGACAAAAATCACAGGATCATCTCAATAGATGCAGAAAAAGCATTCCACAAGATTCAACATCCCTTCATGGTAAAAGTCCTACAAAAACTGAGACTAGGGCTAGAGAGATGGCTTAGCAGTTAAGGCGTATGCCTGCGAAGCCTAAGGACCCCAGTTCAATTCTCCAGGTCCCACATAAGCCAGATGCACATGGTGGCACATGCATCTGGAGTTCGTTTACAGTGGCTTGAGGCCCTGGGGTGCCCATTCTCACTCTCTCTCTCCCCTCTCTCTCTCTTAAATAAATAAAATAAATGAGAATAGAAGGAACATATCTCAACATAATAAAGGCTACTTATGACAAACCTACAGCCAACATAATACTAAGTGGGGAAAAACTTGAAGCTTTTCCAGTAAATTCAGGAACAAGACAAGGGTGTCCACTGTCCCCACTTTTATTTAATATAGTACTGGAAGTCTTAGCTATAGCAATAAGGCAAGAGACACTTAGAAAAGGGATACAAATTGGAAAGGAAGAGATCAAGTTATCATTATTTGCAGATGATATGATTCTATACATAAAGGACCCTAAATACTCTACCAGGAAACTGTTAGAGCTCATAAATACTTTTAGTAGCATAGCAGGACACAAAATAAACACACAGAAATCAGTAGCTTTCCTATACACTAACAACAAACATGTGGAGGATGAAATCAGGGAATCTCTCCCATTCACAATTGCCTCAAAAACAAAACAAAACAAAGTACATTGGAATAAACCTAACCAAGGAAGCAAAGGATCTCTATGATGAGAACTTTAAAACACTCAAGCGAGAACTTGCAGAAGACACTAGGAAATGGAAAGACATCCCATGTTATTGGATTGGAAGAATCAATATTATGAAAATGTCAATCTTACCAAAAGCAATCTACACATTTAATGCAATCCACATAAAATTCAGAAGGCAGTCTTCACAGAAATAAAAAAAATCTAAAATTCATTTGGAAGCACAAAAAAACCTCGAATAGCCAAAAGACTTTGAGCAACAAGAATAAGGCTGGTGGTATCACCCACCATACCTTATTTTAAGCAATACTACAAAGCCGTAGTAACAAAAATAGCATGTTACTGGCACAAAAACACACATGTAACAGAATAGAGAACCCAGATAGTAATCCAGGCAGCTACAGCCATCTGATTTTTGACAAAAATGCCAAAAATAGGGCTGGAGAGATGGCTTAGGGGTTAAGGCACCTGCCTCCTAAGCCTAAGAACACTGGTTCCAATCTCCAGCGGTTCCAATCTCCAGGTCCCATGTTTAGCCAGATGCAAAGTGGCGCAAGGGTGCAATGCCACACTTGACCGCAAAGGGGGCGCACATATCTGGATTTCGTTAGCAGCAGCTGAGACACTGCTGGCACGCCCATCTCTGTCTTCCTCCCCCCTCTCTCTCTGTCTCTCTGTCTCTCTGTCTCTCTCTGTGTCTCTCTCCAAAAAAATAATGAAAAATAAAAAGTTTTTTAAAAATGCCAAAAATATTCATTGCAGAAAAGACAGCTCCTCAACAAGTGGTTCTGGGAAAACTGGATATCTATATGTGTATCTATATGTAGAAGGATGAAAATAGATCCTTGTCTTTCCTCATACACAAGAGTCAAGTCCAAATGGATCAGGGACCTTAATATCAGACATGAAACTCGGAAACTTCTAGAGGAAAAGGTAGGGGAAAACCTTCAACAAAGACATAGGCAATGACTTTTTATTTATTATTATTTTTATTTTTTTTGGTTTTTTTGGTTTTCCGAGGTAGGGTCTTGCTCTAGTTCAGGCTGACCTGGAATTCACTATGTGGTCTCAGGGTGGCCTCGAACTCATGGTGATCCTCCTATCACTGCCTCCCAAGTGCTGGGATTAAAGACATGCATCACCACGCCTGGCTTTTTTACTTTTTTAGCTTTAAAAAAATTTTTTTTAATTTGAAAGAGAGAGAGGAAGAGAGAGAGAGAATGAGCATGCCAGAGCCTTTTCAGGTGCTGTGAACAAATTCCAGACACATGCACCCCCTCGTGCAAATGTGTGACATTGCATGCTTGCATCATTTTTGCATCTGGCTAAACATGGGACCTGGAGATTTGAACAAGCATTCTTAGGCTTCGTAGGCAGACGCCTTAACTGCTAAGCCATCTCTCTAGCCCCGATTTTCTGAATATAACCCCAATTGCTCAGGAAATAAAACCACTAATCAACCACTGGGATCTCATGAAATTGCAAAGCTTTTGTACAGCAAAGAACACTGAATAGAGCAGAGACAACCTACAGAATGGGAGAAAAAGCCTTGCCAGTTATACATCTGACAGAGGATTAAGATCCAGAATATACAAAGAACTCCAAACAAAACAATAAGAAGTCAAACAACCCAATTTAAAAATGGGCTATAGGCTGGGCATGGTGGTGCACTCGCTGCACTCGGGAGGCAGAGGTAGGAGGATTGCCAAGAGTTCGAGGCCACCCTGAGACTATATAGTAAATTCCAGGACAGCCTGAGCTAGAGTGAAAAAAAAAATTTTTTTTAAGCTGGGCATAGTGTCGCATGCCTTTAATCCCAGCACTTGGGAGGCAGATTGACATGAGTTCAAGGCCACCGTGAGACTACATAGTGAATTCCAGGTCAGCCTGAGCTAGAGTGAAACCCTACCTTGAAAAAACAAAAAATAAAAATAAAAATAAAGCCGGGCGTGGTGGCGCACGCCTTTAATCCCAGCACTCGGGAGGCAGAGGTAGGAGGATCGCCGAGAGTTCGAGGCCACCCTGAGACTACATAGTGAATTCCAGGTCAGCCTGGACCAGAGTGAGACCCTACCTTGCAAAACCAAAACCAAACAAAACAAATAAATAAAAATAAAAATAAGTAAATGTCAAAAAAAAGTGATCATGGCCAGGCATGGTGGTGCACGCCTTTAATCCTAGCACTTGGGAAGCAAAGGTAGGAGAATTGCTGTGAGTTCAAGGCCACCCTAAGACTACAGAGTAAATACCAGGTTAGCCTGGGCTAGAGCACGACCCTACCTTGAAAAATCAAAAAATAAAAATAAACAAGTGAGTATATTTGAAGCCCATGTAGCCAGCTTTGACTTCAAAGTCAAGTCCCCTATTGTAGATGGTGAATTAGTCAAAATAAAAGAAATCTGAGTCCATAAGTCATTATTTCAGTCCCAGAATGCTCACCTAAATTTGACTTGTATAAAGAAAGAAAAATCTACGTTGTTGGGTGGTCTATCATTCACAGAGAACCTAAATAATAATTCTGTCAACAAAAAAGGAGTTCAGATGCACATTCAGGCCACACAAGCAAATTACGACTTTTTTTTGGGGGGGGGAAGAAACACAGAGAAAGACAGAGAGAGAAAAACAGAGGAAGACAGATAGAGATGGGCGTGCCAGCAGTCTCTCAGCTGCTTCAAACGAAATCCAGATGCATGTGCCCCCTCGTGGTCAAGCGCAGCATTGCGCCCTTGCGTCACTTTGCATCTTCCTAAATGTGGGACCTGGAGATTGGAACTGGTGTTCTTAGGCTTAGGAGGCAGGCGCCTTAACCGCTAAGCCACCTCTCCAGCCCCAAATTACGACTTTTAAATGTCCATGTAGTGAAATCATGCCTATAAAGTACAATGGCAAATCAATAGTTTCAATAGCATGAATACTTATAATTATCTCCCATACCATGAGGAAAAATAGCTTACCTGCCAAGGCTCAAAGTCAGGTATATACGCACAACCACTGTTTGGAAATAATGGTCCCTGCCCTTCTTCACATCTACTTAGACGGTCCAGGGCATAAGCAATGGCATAAACGGCTTTTTTCACATTGTTCGTGATTCTCAACTGAGACACATCCAGATAGGTATTTTCAAGATCTTCCAACTTCTCCTCTCCAGTACAGAGCTTATCAGACATGGCATGCAACCTGTCTTCTTTACCAGTCATATTTACTCTATGGTCAATGTTGTATGGAACACTGCTATTGGGCCAGGTGCAGTTAAAAGCAGTTTGCCAGAACTCAATGGTCAAGACATCGTTTGGATCCTTGCTAGGATGGATATCATAAAGAAATTCTTTTAATCCTGGTATATCAGCTCTTGGTATGGCGAATCCAATACTTCCACCAAAATATGGGAAATATTCAGGCCTTGCAATGAGGGCTGAGGTAATCCATGCTTCGCTTGCTATCCATGTTCTGTCAGTTATGTTGTGGTGAACCATTTCCAGCACAAAAGGACTGAGGTCAAGATCAGAGGCATACAACACGATGACTTTGGCAGTGGAGCTCCTTATGGCATTAACAGCCTTTTGCATCTTCTCATTGGAGTAGACTTTGGGAATGGTTTCAGAGAATGCGATGCAAAGGTTGGCACTCTCCATTTTTTCCTTGAAAGCTTTTACTCCATATTTTCCATAATCGTCATCAGCTGCAATAGCACCTACCCAGACCCAACCAAAGTGCTTGATAAGATTCACCATGGCCTCGGACTGGATCTTATCACTGGCTACTGTGCGGACATAGGATGGGAACTGGAATTTGTCACTAAGAATTGAGCAGGAGGAAGTATAGCCCACCTGCAATTGAAAATATTCACACAGTTACTAGAGAGCAAGAGTCATATTAAATGACACAGTTTTAGTATATATAAATTGAGATAGCAAAAAGTGAGCAGTACTTCCTTTATTCTCACATCCTTCTATAGACAAGAATTTTTTTACTCTTCTGTCTATTCAGTGTGTAAGGACTGTCAGAGACAACTTTGACCTGTCCTATCAATGATTTTCCTACCCCACACCAAGGCAGTTAGGGCAGCCAATTATTATCATGATGAACTCAACTGCACTACTTTTCACATGGGGGTCATTTGCCTTCCATTCATGCTTCCTATAGACATAATGATTCTCCAAGCTCTCTGGCAACTCTGGAATCTCATGCATGAAGATCATAGAATTAGTGCACTCTCCATCAGTTTAGTAGTCCCATTTCTCTTGCATATACTCTTGTGCCTCCCCCCACAAACATACATATTTACTTTCATTCTTTTCTCTCTTCTCTTTCCTCTTTCCCTCTGCCAGGACTTCTGAATACGAAGATACAAAGATTTAGCTTGTGAAAGGTGGAGGAAAGTGACACTGCACTGGTGTAAAGGAGATAGACAGTGAGGATACTCAACACATACCAAGCAGGAAATACAGAAGTGCCTAAGAGCTCAAAACTGGAGTAGACTTAAAATGCACCCACCATGGCTCAGGGAATTTTGTGGAAGAGAAGGCAGAAAGAAAGTAAGAGCTATAGTTGGGAGGGTGTATCCAAAGGCATTGTTCCCCAATGACTAATTTCTGTTTTCACAACTCATAACAAAAAAACTGATGGGGAATACCAGCAATCCCACTGAAGAGGACCTTCAACAGAATGTGGGCAGGGAGGAGGGAAAGGATGGTACCAACACATGATGCATCCATACAAAGTAGATACTTAATAACAATAAGTAAATAAATAAAAGAAAGTGCCATTCCAATCTCAAGCCTAAGCAGAGTTCTCTAATAGTCATTAAAAACTTATTTTTCATGCATATGTTTAGATATATAGCTTTTTCTTATTTAATCAGTGATCCTTGTATGTATTTCTCATCTTTGGGAACTTAAGAATGGATATCAGGTGATCATGTGATCCTGACCATCTATTGCTATATCATATTGCTCTAGCTTATCCACCACACCACTGAGAAGAGTTAACATATATCACCTTCTCCCTCATCCTATCATATGTTAGTTACTAAAACATCTACATATGTAGCAATTTCCACACAACCCACTTGTATTTCTTTAAAAATTAGTACCCAGCACAATATTCTGAGATACCTGAGGTATGAAATACAACCCTAGAATTCTTGAAGCAGCAACTGTTAAGGATGATCCTCCTGATCCAATAATTCCTGCCAGATATTTTCCAGTGCTATTTCTGAAATTAGGCCTGTTTTCTTCCTGCCCTGTAAGGAATACCAAAGCTGATTCCATTGCTTTGGAGATAGTGAAGCAGGTGTCAAAGATCTGATAGCCCAGAGTGTGGTTGGGTAAAATATCCTTCCTCTCATTAATCTCCTTGAGCGTGTGGATCATGGTTTTCATCCAGCGGAAACCCCGAAAATTAAACCTGCAAAGGAAACAGCTCTGTGAGGCATTGGTCATTGTGAAGGTGTTTGGGGAAAAAGGAGGGGAATTTTCAGTTGGAGTGTCTGGTGACATTTTGCCAAAACATTAGCAATTGTCTGATCATATTAACTTTTCATAAGTGATATAAAATCTCTAAAGATTCAAATATGAGTCATATCACTGTTGATTGGTTATCTTGGGAAGCAACATTTTGGGTATGTTCTTGCTCTAAAGATCTTTCATTAAAAAAAGAGAAAAAAAATCTTTCATAAGCACAATTTTCTTCACTTGCTTATTATCTCTTTTCACAACAATATTCTTATAGTCACAGTTCTTTCCACGAAAGCAGGTACTGAACAGCCCTTCAAAATATGTCTTCCCTGTTCATTGGTACCATATAATTCTTTCTTTCCATCTTACTTTAACTATTTTCTCCTGAATGTTAATTATAATTACAAAATAACTTCAATACATTAACATAGTTATGGTAGGAGTAAATAAAATACATAATCTATGACTACAACTGCATAATTTTCCTTCTGCAATTTTTTTTGAGGTAGGGTCTCACTTTAGCCCAGGTTGACCTGGAATTCACTATGTAGTCTCAGGGTGGCCTTGAACTCACAGTGATCCTCCTATCCTACCCCTGCCTCTCAATGCGGTGGGATTAAAGGCGTGTGCCACCACGCCCCGCTTGTTCTGCAACTTTTTTAGCCCAGGCTGACCTGGAATGTACTACGTAATCTCAGGATGGCCTTGAACTCACAGTGATCCTCCTACCTCTGCCTCCCAAGTGCTAGGACTAAAAGCATGTGCCAACCATGCCTGGCTGCAATTTTTTTTTTAAAGCGAGTGAGAGGGCTGGAGAGATGGCTTAGCGGTTAAGGCGCCTGCCTCCTAAGCCTAAGAATGCTGGTTCCAATCTCCAACTGTTCCAATCTCCAGGTCCCACGTTTAGCCAGATGCAAAGTGATGCAAGAGCGCTATGCCACACTTGCCCCCAAAGGGGTGCACGCATCTGGATTTCATTCACAGCCGCTGAGAGACTGCTGGCGCGCCCATCTCTATCTGCTTCCTCTCCCTCTCTCTCTGTCTGTCTCTCTCTCCAAAAATAAAAAAAATTAAAAAATTAAAAAAAAAAGCCGGACATGGTGGTGAACGCCTTTAATCCCAGCACTCGGGAGGCAGAGGTAAGAGAATTGCCTTGAGTTCAAGGCCACCCTGAGACTCCACAGTGAATTCCAGGTCAGCCTGAGGTAGAGTGAGACTCTACTTCGAAAACAACAACAACAACAACAACAACAACAAAATATATACATAGTAATCAATACAAGGGGCACCCAACGCTGCAGGACCCAACAACTGATGCTTCAAGAGTGACATCTTATCAGGGGAATGGGTCTGCAGGCTCTAAGAACAGCCCAATGAAGACATTACAACAGAATAACATTATCTTCAAGGAATAGAAAATCAATATGCTTGGAGAGAGAGTGGGATGGGCTGGCACAATGAAAGAGAAAATTGGAGAACCAGAAGATGCCAGTACATGAAGGGCTTTATCATTCTAACTTACTTAATTTCCAAATTTACATGGTATCATTATATGTCTTTGAAATAAATACACAATATATTCTTTTAAGTAATATAACAATTTATTTCAAGAGCTAGAAAAATATTCACTTGCTTTGAACAAGTAATTTCTCCCCTGAGAAGTTAGCTAAAAAAAATAATAATAATAACTCTTCCCAAAGGAAAAAGCTCTCTGTCTGAAAGTGAATTAGAGAATTATTTATAATATTTTAAAAATGGAAAAAAACATACATATGTCCAGTGATAATATACTTAGTGTATGGAAATACTTTCATCATTAAAAACTATAATTAAAGAAATTATAAAGCAGTGTGAATATAATAGTAAATAAAACAGGCAGTACATAAACTTGTTTCTATAATCAAAAATACACTTGGTGCGTGCATGAGTGCATGCGCGCGCGCCTGGCTGCCAAGGCGGTCCCTCGAGGTTGGGCGGCAATGGAAACCTGTGTTGGGGTTTCGTTCCCAGCTCCCATGAGCCAGCTATCCTAAACTACGGGCGTCCTCGTCCATAGTCATAGCCATAGCACTTTTAAACTTCTACAGTGTTTGTAAAGCCCAAACGAGGAAATGGAAGATAAAGTGACTAGTCCAAAGAAAGCTGAAGCAGCAAAATTAAAAGCACGATATCCTCCACCTAGGACAAAACCCTTGCGGCTCTGATTTTTTAATGAAAAGATAACAAAAAGGGCAAAAGTAATTTGATTCTGGTGATTACAACATGGCTAAAGCAAAGATGAAGAACAAGCAACTTTCTGTGGCAGCCCCTAATAAGACAAAGGTCACTGATGACCACATTCCCACTCCACAGGATGTTCTCAGTAGAAACCATCCCTTGTTGCTAGCAAGCTGGCTGGCTGATTAAAAGAGCTGAACTGCATGAGTCTTCGAATTCTCATTATTTCTCCTTACTATACTTACCCACTTTCTGTTTTCTTTCATTCACTAAGTCACGTGAGACTGACAGCTTTGCAGATAGCAGTAGTGTGTGCTGCTATTACAAGGAAACATACATGTGTAGAGGTTTTGATTAATTTAACAGTGCACTGATGAAAAGGACATGTTAGAGCAACATAAGTCATCTACTTAAACATAATTGTATGTACTAACCTAACTCAATGTAGGACTGGTTCCAACAAGTAACAAGTTTTACAATTTTAATGTTTTGGCTTTCCTTACTTCATCATAAGTATAGCTTTGGATGTTACTCTTGTTTAATAGAACCTCTGTTGTATTGATTTCTTCTGTATTCTCCTCTTGGATTTTGTAAAACAGAAGTTTAAGACCACAAGTTGGAAGAAAATCACATAATTCAAACACAAGTAGATGGGCTCCAAAAGATTTGAATAACTGCTTGAACTTGAATGGCCTTAAACCTGTTTCAGCTTTAACAATAGAATTTTACTTGGGCAATATTTGCCCAATCTGGTGTAACATGTGTGACTTCAGTGCTTAACAGCTGTCATTGATGCTAGTTCTCTTCAGTTCTGTAGTGTTAAGATGCCTTCCTTGTTGAAGATGTGAATGACATGTGCATGTGCACTGACTGTTGCACTCACTTTTGTGCCATTTTTGCAAATACAATAGTTTTGCACAACCTTTTAAAAAAATACACTTGGAGCCGGGCATGGTGGCGCACACCTTTAATCCCAGCACTCAGGAGGCAGAGGTAGGAGGATCGCCATGAGTTCGAGGCCACCCTGAGACTACATAGTTAATTCCAGGTCAGCCTGGACCAGAGTGCAACCCTACCTCGAAAAACCAAAAAATAAAATAAAATAAAATAAATACACTTGGGCTGGAGAGATGGCTTAGCAGTTAAGGCACATGCCTATAAAGCCTAAGGATCCAGGTTTGATTCTCCAGGTCCCACATAAGCCAGATGCACATAGTGGCACCTGTGTCTGGAGTTTTGCAGTGGCTGGAAGTCCTGGCGGGCCCATTCTTCCTCTCTATCTCTCTCTCTCTTCCTCTCTCTCTGTCTCTCATAAATAAATAAAAAATAAATCTTTAAAAAATACTTAAGTGTATGAGCATTTGGTTAAGGATTAACAGGAAAAATTTTGATGTACTCAGGATAATTACCAAAAAGATGGGACTTAGAATGATTTTTTCTTTTATTCATTGATTCCATTATGATTTTCACATCATTATTATATACATCATATATACTATATAGCATTTTTATCCTCAAAAAGTGCTCATCTAGCTGGGCGTGGTGGCGCATGCCTTTAATCCCAGCACTCGGGAGGCAGAGGTAGGAGGATCGCTGAGAGTTCGAGGCCACCCTGAGACTACATAGTTAATTCCAGGTCAGCCTGGACCAGAGTGAAACCCTACCTCGAAAAACCAAAAAAGCGCTCATCTTTGTGTATTTCAAACAAAAAAAATTAAAATACTTCTTTCTTTATTCCATTTATTGTCTTCCTCTCCTTTAAGCAACATTTCCGAAATAATCCAAAGCCTTTCTCTTTTATATACTTGACAAATAGCCAGCTAAAGATAGTAAGCTATCTTGTTAAAATTGTTGATTTCAGAATGAAAATTCTCTAAACACAAACTTGTACTTCTGAATCAGTTATAAGTTAATGATGCCAAAATTAAATTATTATTTGATTAGATTAATATTGGTTCTAAGAACTACATTGAACAGGCCTCCCATGAAGATTCTCCATCTGGAAGAAAAAGTTGTATTAAACAGAGAAACAGTAAGAGATTTGGAGAACACTGAGTCTGAGTATATAGGAGGAATTGTTGACTGCTAACAGTAAAATAATTATAATAATCACATAGATCTAACTTCAAAGAAATGTATATTTAGCCAGGTGTGATCGTGCATACCTTTAATCCCAGCACTTGGGAGGCAGAGATAGGAGAATCACTGTGAGTTCAAGGCTACCCTGAGACTACATAGTGAATTCCAGTCAGGCTGGGCTAGAATGAAACCCTACTCTGAAAAAACAAAACAAAAAAATGTATTTTTAGGGATGGAGAAATGGCTTAGCAGTTAAGGCACATGCCTGTGAAGCCTAAGGACCCCGGTTCAATTCTCCAGGTCCCACATAAAGCCAGATGCACATGGTGGCACATGCATCTGGTATTCATTTGCAGTGGCTAGAGGCCCTGACACACCCATTCTCACTCTCAGTCTTTCTCTTTCTCTCTCCCCCTCTTTCTGTCTCTAATAAATAAATAATAAATAAAAATATTTTAAAATGTATTTTTTAAAATTATAAATTTGCTGGGCATGGTGGCACACACCTTTAATCCCAGCACTTGGGAGGCAGAGGTAGGAGGATTGCCATGAGTTAAAGGCCACTCTAAGACTACATAGTGAATTCCAGGTCAGCCTGAGCTAGAGTAAGACCCTACCTCAAAAAAAAAAAAAAATTGCCAGGAGTTGTGGCACACATATGCCTTTAATCCCAGTGCTTGTGAGGCAGAAGTAGGAGGATCTCTGTGAGTTTGAGGCCACCCTGAGATTACATAGTGAATTCCAGGTCAGCCTGAGCTAGAGTGAGACCCTATCTCGGAAAACAGAACAAAACAAAAATTATAAAATTAAGAAGTAACCACTTAAATATTAATTGAAATGAATAGAAAAATCTCAAAATAACTCTAATGGGGAAATTATTTTTAATAGGATATGCTTACTTCTAACCACTGTTTCAATTATAGTGTTTTGCCAAATTATTTGGAAGGATAGGGGTACAATTTATATGTAAAAATCTGTGTACTGGAGCCAGGCACGGTGGCACATGTCTTTAATCCCAGCACTCAGGAGGCAGAGGTAGGAGGATCACTGTGAGTTCGAGGCCACCCTGAGACTACATACTTAATTCCAGGTCAGCCTGGGCCAAAGTGAGACCCTACCTAGAAAAAAAAAATCTGTATATTGGCTTTTGCATCTAACTTGGCTAGGAAAGTGACCTCCAGACACTCCAGTGAAGAATAGAGAACAAATCTAGTAATTCTATTTATAAAATGGTAATGCATTGTATTATGACAAATTAAAGTTTTCATTTTAGGTTACTGAGGATTAAAGAAGTGAAAACTCCTGTTGTAAATAATGACCCAAATCTACAATAATGGAGTTGTAAGCAAAAGCCTATTTCTTTTCACACCCTCCCTTTGCTTCACTGTAAGAATAGAAAACAATTAGAAGCTTGAGGAAAGAGATAAGGAAGGACTCATGGTAAGTCTTCCTATTTTCCAAAGACATTACAGATGAGTCCTCCTTCCTATGACATATCAAATACAGAACATGAAATGTGATAAAAGGAAATGAGTTCTGATAAGCAAAAAATTAATGATGTGAGATACTGCTAAAATGTTTATAGTATGCATTTACAATTATAATGACCACAGAGCATCATGGAAATGTTGGCTACATTATGTGAAATGCCCAACAGAAGACTGATCATACATGCATTTGCTAAAGAGCCAGGGAAGAATATACAAAAATGAAAAGAGCTTTTGGAGGGGTGGCACTAGAAATGTGGGCAATTATTTTTTCTTTAAATTTCTAGCATTTTTTCATACATGTGAATGTGATCTGTGGAGTGTGTGTGTGTGTGTGTGTTATCCCCAGACATCTGTCTCATCACGGTTTTGCTTTTCTTACAATAGATTCATAACAATTTTGAGAATCAGGCGTGGATTTCACTTTCTAGTATGACAATTTGGAGAAGAAAGCAGGAGAGACAGAGGCCTCTCAGCAGCTGAAAGAGTCTTGTCATGAACAGAAATAAATCAATGTTCCCATAGTACAAACTTTCACTTGAGAATTTTAGTTGGTAACAACTGACAATAAAGCTATAAGGCTATATAATCCTGCATCAGTGCTTCTCAAACATTTAACGTACACATACATCAACAGAAGATCTTGTCAAAGTGTAGGTAGGCTCTGCTTCAACAGGTCAATGATGCAGCGCCTGATTCTACATGCCCAAGGAACTCTTAGATGATGCTGGTCCTGGTCCTGCTGGCCCACAGAGCATTCTCTGAGGAGCAACATTCTGTATACTTACAAAACTCTCCTTTTTGCTGTCTGACATTTAAGAGTAGAGAAACACTTCTTAACACTGGCTGCCATTTTTAAGCAATCCCATAATACTTACTTTGGAGAAACTGAGGCCTGGAAACTTGAAGTTTGTATCCTGAGTCAGATAGTGACAGAGTAAGATATCATCAAGGCTGCAGCTGGAAACACAGACCCCATACTCACCACTCCTCCAGCTATAATAGATGTGCAAAAAACACTGAACAGTGGCTTACCCTTCACACTTGGCTGATACTGGCTCCAAAATGGACTCATTTGCTGGGATGGTCCTGGAGTGCATAGGAAACAATCCTCCAATAACTATTGAATGGTTTTTGGCATCTACATACCCAGTCAAGTCAAACTTGCCCAGCAACCTGCATGTTACATTCTCTGTATTGTTTTCAGCACTCAATTCAGCCCATAAAAATGTAAGAAATCCTAAAAGCAAGCATTTCTTTCTGATGGCCATTTTAATAAGGTGAGTTTGAGGAAAGTGACGAGGTTTGAAATTAACACATTTTAATGAGACACCTTGATGTCACATTACAGTTTTTATGTTTTTGTCCCAGTGGACCAGGCTTGTCACTACTTGCTACATAATGTTCACGTCTCAATCAAGCACAGATTTCACAATCACTTGCAATTTATGGATCTGGACTAGGAGCTGAGCAATCCTTTGAGAAGAGTCTCCTGAACATCCCTTTATGCTTTGCAATAATACGTAAGGTTATAACAGAGGGTTTTGAGTTTAACAGCTGTTTACTCTTATAGATGTCAGAACCACAGAGCTCCCTACCCATCCCTCAAGAATTTAAGAAAACAGCATATATAAGATTAATAAAATGTATCTACTTCTGGGGATTATTACTGTGCCAGTAAGGCAGGTACAGAGTGGATTAAAAGTTCAACCTTGAATCCCATTATCAGAGTCTCAGAGATCCCTACCCCCCACTCCCCACCCCCTTCTCCTTTACCACCTTGTCAAAACTTAACAGAAGACCTAGGCAACCTGGATCCTTCACTGAACACCAGCTCACACCTCCACAAGGCCTTCCTTCCACTGGGCAAGTCCCCATGCCCCAACAGTATGGGCATAAAAGCCCAGATACCATTCTCTTGTCCTCTCTTTCTGGCCCTCTTTCTTGAAATAAGGTGCATGTTCTGTGATCTCCATATTTTTCTGTGATCTCTGTATCTCTCTCTGTGATCTCTCACTGTCTCTGTCTGCCTATTTTTATATATGCATGTCTCTCATTCTACCAGTCTATCTATTTATCTATCATCTATCTCTTTCCTCACTTCCTAGCTCACACCCCAGCTCCCCTACCTTACTAATCCACTGCCACATAGTGTTGCTTCTGGGCTACAATGCATCACTGATTCTCTGGGTTCCTTGTCCCTCCCCCTTTTTGTAATACTCCTTATCTGAGCCCCTAATAATAAACAAATTCTTGACAAAAAGGTAGTAGTCTCAATCCTCTAATTCAAAACCTATCCTTTTGACACTAGAAATTTCTTTTGGTTTTTTTGTTTTGTTTTTCAAAGCAGGGTCTCACTTTAGCCCAAGCTGACCAGGAATTTACTATGTAGTCTGAGGCTGGCTTTGGACTCACAGTGATCCTCCTACCTCAGCCTGCTAAGTGCTGGAATTAAAGGCATGCGCCAACATGCTTTGCATTGGAAACTTATTTTCTTGTTTAACCTTGTCAGTTTTATTCATTCTCATTGCAGCCAACCTTGTGGGAGTTTATCTTGGCCCCCCAAATGAGGTGGGCATCCTGTTTCCTCACAAAGTATTGAAAGAGTAGCATCACACCAATACTTTCCACTTTTATACCTAAAAGATATGAAAAATTTGAGGGGAAAAAACCCCACAGGATTTGTAATAAAGGGTATTTTAAAAGTGTTCTGCCACTTTTATTAGTATAGTGGGAAAACAGTGACTCAATTTCTGTGCTTCAATTGCCTCATTGATAACCAGAATGCTAACAAGCTACCTTAGATTTATTTTGTAAGGTTCACACAAGTTCAATGAACATATATGCCATTGTGTTTAACCTTTACTTCCAGATGAGGTATTACCTTCAGTGCCCACTTTACAGCTTCAGACTCATATTCCTGGGTTCTCCTGAAAAATCTCCCTGTCCCTCTTCTTCCTTTCCCCCTCTCCCTCCATTGAATCCAGGGTTTCCTGCATGCCAAGCAAGTACCCTACTACTGATACACACCTCCATCTCTGTCTGTCTCCTTTCTTGCTAAACCTAGCCAAGAGACAAATCTCTTTGGGGGAGGTCAATTTATTCTGATTCCCAGCATCCCAGACTGCCTCTTCTCAAATATCTCCCCCTGGAGTACTGTTAGGATTTCAAATTCCTTACACTTTCCCCTCCCCTTCCCAATGGGCCATAATTGAGGATTCAAAGTTCTCATTTCCCAAAAAAAGCTCAAAAGCCTTCTTCCTAACCACCATTCCACACCCCTAAACATCCCCCAAGGCCCTTCCTTTACAGAACAGTTCCCCCTCCCTCAAAGGGAGCACATATAAACATATAAAAGGCCTTCTCAGTCCCTCCTTCTCTCTTTTTTTCCTAGGCCTCTTGAACTACAGTGCACGTTCTGTATCTCTACCTGGTCTATCTCTTGTTTCTTTCTTTCTCCTTGTCTGTCTCTCACTATCTCTGTGTCTCCTCCTACATGCACCTTTGTTTTATCTTTCTTCTATGTTAATCTTACTCCCTCCTGTTATTTTCTTCTCTCTCACTCTCTTCCTGCTTCTCAGTTCAGAGTCGGTTGGGAATTCTGTCCCAGGTTTTCTGAAGTTCCAACCCAGGTACAAGGGACCCCCAGTAGCCATTTTTCTTTGGTAGCCATTCCCTACCAAAACCATGCCACTTTCTGACTGATCTGTCCTCTCTTTTCCCCGTTTCTCAGATGTTTCTATTCTCCCTCCTATGGCCAGATTCTATCCCCAAAATCCAGTGCTCTGAACCACTAAAAAATAAACTTCGCTACCTCAAGTCAACTGTGTCCAAGAACTTCTATTCTGAACCTCAACAAGTACAAATTCTTATAGAGTACTTTCAAAATTCAATCTAGAAAAAGGGTTAAGATCTTGAAAATTTACTCCAAAGTGCTTTCCTCTTGGAAGCAATAGAGATCCACATAAAAGTGATGTATAAGAATAATGAGTATGGTTTTATTTGTGTTAAAAGCAAACTCAACTGAAAGTACACAATAGGAAAAATTTGAATTAGTCATGATCTAGTCATATGATGGAATACAGAGCCCTTTAGATCATGTTCTAGAAAAACATGCACTCAAAAAAGAACAGCTCACAATACACTTAAACTGACCATAACAGATAACAAGACAGCATATAGAATTGCACTCCAAATTTCTAAAATTTACAATATTTTATTGCTTTCTTTAACCCATAGATTTCCATGAAAAGGATTACAAAGACCACGACAAACTAAAAATGAGAAGGAAAAAACTCCTCTGTCCTCCTAGTTTAACAGACCAACTATTTTCATGTTATCATATTCATTTCTAGCCCCAACCAACATTCATGTCATTCTTTTGGGTGTTATAGTATGTATGATTTTTTTTTCTTTTTGGTTTTCGAGGTAGGGTCTTGCTCTACCCCAGGCTGACCTGGAATTCACTATTCACTCAGGGTGGCATTGAACTCATGATGATCCTCCTACCTCTGCCTCCCAAGTGCTGGGATTAAAGGCATGTGCCACCACACCGGGTGTATGTATGATTTTTAATTTAATTTTTATACTCTTCTATTTTCCCATAAAAACTCCACAACATAATTCATTACATTTATTTATTGAATAAAAATATACTACTAGAAGCCGGGCATGGTGGCACATGCCTTTAATCCCAGCACTTGGGAGGCAGAGGTAGGAGGATTACCATGAGTTTGAGGTCACCCTGAGACTACATAGTGAATTCCAGGTCAGCCTGAGCTAGAGTGAGACCATACCTCGGAAACAAACAAACAAAAAACTACTAGAAATAAAAATTATTTTATATAATTCCTCCTTTTCTTATAACCCCCCCCAAAAAAAAACATATATTTTCTACCATAATACCATTAACATTACCAGTCACTGGGATCACACCCACATGATCCACATGAGGATCATTTCCTTTGCCTCATCCCCACTGTATGACTTCTTGTTTGAAATTATTTGAGTGGTATAATCTCCCACTGCCCCTACAGGATCCCAAAAGAGAGACTCCCCTTCCTAGCTCATGGGTAAAATTGGAAGTCCACACAATCTTCCCACAGATGGCTCTCCTTTCACTAGTGGTCCTTGCCAAGTGACAAATAGGTGTATGTCAAATGTCTTACAAGTCTTCCTTTTCTAAAGTGTGAATGGTTCACATGACCCCAAATGCTTTCAAAATGTTGCTGACAAGATTTAAGAAATAAACTTATTCTCTAGGAAATCCTCCCTAGATGTGCTTCAGAGTTTAGCTTCATCCAAACAAATTGGCTCACAAGTGGCCAACCACTTCTCTGTTAAGTCTCTGTTAAGTCAGGTTGCCATATTTTCCTCATTCTCCTCTAGCAGTGTTTGATCCCTATAGCTTCCTAAGTAAAGTGGTTGTAAGGAGTCCTACTCTTCCTTTGGATCTTACATTCTTTCCGCCACTTCTTCCGCAATGGACCGAGCCTTGGAAGGTGTGCTTGAGATGTTTCAGTGCTGAGCTCTCCTCTGTCCCTTCTTCTCAGCATCATGGTGCCTTCTGAGTCATCCCAAGGTCACTGCCATCTGAAAAGAGAAGCTTCTCTAACCAAAAGTGAGAGTAGAATATATGGGTGTGGACATTAAGTGCTTATTGGGCAGTTTGGTGAGCATAGTATATACATTTAGCATGACACCAGCAGATGTTACACCCCTAGGGCTCATGACTACCCCTGTTGTAGGTTTTCAGTATCAGGGATGTATTCCCTCCCATGGAGCAGGCCTCCAGTCCAATTAGAGAACAGATGGTTTCCCCCTTAATAGACATGCCACTGTTGCACCTGTTGGCTCATTTGGCCTGGATGGCCAAATTTAAAGCTTGCAGTGTTCACTGTTGAGTACCTTCACTGGTGTTTTTTCTTTCCCATTGAACTGCATGCTGCGTAGCTTTTTCCAACTTTCTGTCAGCTGATCCACCTGGAGGAGGCTTTCAGCTCAGCTCCAGCGGGATTGCTTAGTGACCTTGCCACCCAAATGTGTGCAGTCTTCAGCAATAGGCCTTACCATCTATTCCTGGTGGGAAACCAAGGGCCTCGGCAATGACCTGTAATGTTTTGGGGGTATCTGTGACCTCCCCGGCCAAAAACTCACTGGAAGGTACTGCTCCTTGGCACTTGAAAATTTTCTAGTAATAATCTATGGCTTCTGAGTGTTCCATTGTCCAGAAATGTAGGTTTCCCTATGACTGATCTATATCCTCTTAGATTTTTTTTTTTTTTTTTTTTTTTTTTTTTTTTTTTTTTTGGTTTTTCAAGGTAGGGTCTCACTCTGGTCCAGGCTGACCTGGAATTAACTATGTAGTCTCAGGGTGGCCTCGAACTCTCGGCAATCCTCCTACCTTTGCCTCCCGAGTGCTGGGATTAAAGGCGTGCGCCACCACGCCCGGCTCCTCTTAGATTTTGATTAGCCATCCCTCCACTGTTCCTTTATTCAATCTCTTCCCCTGACCTCTCTTAGGCCTTTTCACCCCCATCACTCTGTTCTTCTACTTACATATATACAATACCATCCTATTAAGTCCCCCCTCCCTTTCTATTCCTTTTATATACCCTTTCTAGCTTCCTGGCTTTTGCTACTGAGTTTTATTTTTACTCACATAGAAGTCCAATCATTTGTAGCTAGGATCCACATGAGTGAGAACATGTGACGATTAGCTTTCTGGGCCTGGGTTACCTCACTAAGTATAATCCTTTCCAGATCCATCCATTTTCCGGAAAATTTCATAACTTCATTTTTCTTTACCACTGGGTAGAACTCCATTGTGTACATGTGCCACATCTTCATTATCCACTCATCAGTTCAGGGACATCTAGGCTGGTTCCATTTCCTAGCTATTGTGAATAGAGTGGCAATAAACATAGTCAAGCAAGTATCTTTAAGGTAGTGAGACGAGTCCTTTAGGATATATGCCTAGGAGAAGTATAGCTGGGTCATATATTTAGCTGTCTCAGGAACCTCCACACTGACTTCCACAATGGCTGGACCAGATTGCATTCCCACCAACAGTGTAGAAAGGTTCCTCTTTTTCCACATCTTTGCCAGCATTTATAGTCATTTGTTTTCATGATGGCAGCCAATTTGACAGGAGTGAGATGGAATCTCAATGTAGTTTTTTTTTTTTTTTTTTTTTTTTTTTGGTTTTGCAAGGTAGGGTCTCGCTCTGGCTCAGGCTGACCTGGAATTAACTATGTAGTCTCAGGGTGGCCTTGAACTCTTGGAGATCCTCCTACCTCTGCCTCCCGAGTGCTGGGATTAAAGGCGTGCGCCACCACGCCCGCTTTTTTTTTTCGAGGTAGGGTCTCGCTCTAGCCCAGGCTGACCTGGAATTTGTCTCAGGGTGGCCTTGAACTCACGGCAATCCTCCTACCTCTGCCTCCCAAGTGCTGGGATTAAAGGCATGCGCCACCACACCCGGCTCAATGTAGTTTTTTGTTGTTGTTGTTTTTTGAGATAGGGTCTCACTCTAGCCCAGGCTGACCTGGAATTAACTATGTAGTCTCAGGGTGGCCTCGAACTCTCAGCGATCCTCCTACCTCTGCCTCCCGAGTGCTGGGATTAAAGGCGTGAGTCACCACGCCCGGCTTTCAATGTAGTTTTAATCTGCATTTCCCTGATGACTAGGGATGTAGAACATTTTTTTAGATGTTTATATGCCATCTGTATTTCTTCTGAAAACTCTCTATTTAGTTCCATAGCCCATTTTTTAATTGGGTTATTTTATTTCTTATTTAATTTTTTTTTTTTTTTTTTTTTTTTTTTTTTTTTTTTTTTTTTTTGGTTTTTCGAGGTAGGGTCTCACTCTGGTCCAGGTTGGCCTGGAATTAACTATGTAGTCTCAGGGTAGCTTCGAACTCACGGCGATCCTCCTACCTCTGCCTCCCGAGTGCTGGGATTAAAGGCGTGCGCCACCACACCCGGCTTATTTAATTTTTTGAGTTCTTTGTATATCCTAGATACTAACCCTCTCTCAGCTGTATAGCTGGCAAAGATTTTCTCCCATTCTGTAGGTTGCCTCTTTATTCAGTGTCCTTAACTGTACAAAAATAAAACAATCTGACCAGGAAAAAAGAAAAAGCAAAACAATCATTTCTAAATCTTTCTTTTTTTTTTTTTTTTTTTTTTTTTTTTTTGCAAAACAATCATTTCTAAATCTTTCTTATGCATAGTGGCACATGATTGTAATCTAAGCATTTGGGAGGCTAAAGCAGGAGGATCAGTTCAAGGAGGAACAGGCTACATTGTGAGTTCAAGGTACACTTGGACTATGTGAGACCCTGTCTCAAAAAAGCACAAAATTTTCTATTCAATGATGAATCCTTAACAGCGAAAACAGGCTAGGAAGGGAGCAAAATCATTATTTAAATCAAAATATTCTAAGCCATCTTATTTTAAAAAATATTTTATTTATTTATTTTATTTGAGAGAGAGGGAGAGGCAGAGAGAGAGAGAGAGAGAGAATGGGCACGCCAGGGCCTCCAGCCACTGCAAATGAACTCTAGACACATGCAACCCCTTGTGCATCTGGCTTATGTGGGTCCTGGGGAATTGATCCGGGGTCCTTCTTCACCAGCAAACACCTTAACCACTAAGCCCTTTCCCCAGCCCTAAGCCATCTTATTTTAAGTCTAGGTACTTTGTACCAGTTTTTGAAACTCTCAACTGTGTGCCATATGGTTATTTCAGTCATTAAGTATTATTATTTTTTCCTCCCAAGTACTGGGATTAAAAGACATGCATCACCATGCCTGGAAAGGACAAGTATTATTCTAATTCTTGAATCTGATAATAGGCACAGGGAAGAGATGGATGCTATTTGCACTAATGTAGATGTTATGTTTAAGATCTTTTCAAAGTTTGAAGAAGCTTGAACAAACAGTCATTACATACACGTGGTATGTATATAATACACACACACACATTTTGGTACTTCTACCACAAAACAATTAGCACTATAAAAAATTGGTTCAGAGCTAGAGAGATGGCTTAGCAGTTAAGGCGCCTGCCTGCCAAGCTTAAGAACGCATGTTCAATCTCCAGGTCCCACGTTTAGCCAGATGCAAAGTGACACAAGCACACAATGCTGCACTTGCCCACAATAGGGTGCACGTGTCTGGAGTTTGTTCACAGCAGCTGAGAGGCCACTGGCGTGCACATTCTCTCTCTCTCTGCCTCCTCCTCTCTGTCTCTCTCAATAATTAAAAACAAAATAAAACTGGTTCAAACCAGACATGGTGGTGCACTCTAATCCCAGCACTCAGGAGGCAGAGGTAGGAGGATCGCTGTGAGTTCAAGTCTGGCTCGGGACTACCAAGTGAGTTCCAGGTCAGCCTGGAGTAGAGCAAGATCCTACTTCAAGGAAAAAACTGATTCAATTCAATACATTCACACCACTCACAACTCCCCCACAAAAGTTGCTCTACAAAAAGAATCAGAAAATGGAATCCACTTGTACTTCAACAATGTTTTTATTCCACAAGTGTTTTTCTTAGTGTCTACCAATTACTGTGACATGATTAAACAAAGGCATCTAATCAAAGGCTTTTGTGTTTTCAACCATTTTATATGCCCACATTAAGTAGGAATTTTCTCTTACACAGTTAATATCAAAGAAAAATAAACTACTGTAATGAAGGAATTCAGCAGAGAGGGAATAAAGGGGGAAGGACACTGGGAAAGGGCTATGGTCATAGTATATTTTGTGTATTTATGGAGGTTGTAAAAAAAAAAAAAGAAAAATGAGAAACAATAATGTTCTGAATTTTTGTTTTTGCCTTTTGTTTTGTTTTTCAAGGTAGGCTAACCCAGACTGACCTGGAATTCACTTTATAGTCTCAGGCGGACCTCGAACTCATGATCCTCCTCCTATCTCTGCCTCCGAAGTGCTGGGATTAAAGGCATGTGCCACTATGCCTGGCTCCCTCCGAAATATTAAAAAAGCATTTAATAAGAACTTGACAAAACAGTGAGATTGGGATTCCTACCTTCTTAGGATCTTTTTTTTTTTTTTCAATTTTATTTATTTGAGAGTGAGAGAGAGAGAAGAGGCAGATAGAGAGAGAGAATGGGCGAACCAGGGCATCTAGCCACTGCAAACAAACTCCAGATGCATGTGGCCTCTTGTGCACCTGGCTTACATGGGTCCTGGGGAATTGAACCGAGGTACTTAGGCTTCATAGGCAAACACCTTAACTACTAAGCCATTTTCCCAGCCCTATGTATTTATTTTTTGAGAGAGACAGAGAGACAATGGGCACAACAGCAGCCTCTCAGCCACTGTGAACGAACTCCAGACGTACGCGACCCCTCGTGGGCAAGTGCAGCACTGTACCCTTGTGTCTGGCTAAATGTGGGACCAGGAGAATTGAATGGGTTCTTAGGCTTGGCAGGCAGGCGCCTTAACGCTAAGCTATCTCTCCAGCCTGAGTATTAGGGCCGGGAGTGGTGGCTCACGCCTTTAATCCCAGCACTTGGGAGGCAGAGGTAGGAGGATTGCCATGAGCTCGAGGCCACCCTGAGATTACAGAGTGAATTCCAGGTCAGCCTGGGCTAGAGTGAGACCCTACTTCGAAAAACCAAATAATAATAATAATAATAATAATAATAATAATAATAAAGATGGGCTGGAGAGATGGGTTAGTGGTTAAGGCATTTGCCTGCTAAACCAAAGGATCCAGGTTTGATTCCCCAAGGCCCACGTAAGCTAGATGCAGAAGGGGCACATGCATCTGGAGTTCATTTGCAGTGGCTGGAGGCTCTGGCATGCCCATTCTCTATCTCTCTTCTACCTCTCTGTTTGCAAATAAATAAATTTTATGGAGAAAATATATATTTTATTCGGGGCTGGAGAGATGGCTTAGTGGTTTAAAGCATTTGCCTGCAAAGCCAAAGGATCCTGGTTCAACTCTCCAGGACCCACATAAGCCAGATGCACAAGGGGGCAGGGCAATGCATATAGAGTTCGTTTGCACTGGCTGTAGGCCCTGGTGCACCCATTCTCTCTCTCTCTAAAATAAATAAATAAAATATTAAAAAATGTTAGAGTATTTTTATTCAAGCCGGGCATAGTGGCACACACTTTTAATCCCAGTACTTGGGAGGCAGAGGTAGGAGGATCGCTGTGAGTTCAAGGCCACCCTGAGACTACATAGTGAATTCCAGGTCAGTCTGGGCTAGAGTAAGACCCTACCTAGAAAAAAAAATTTATTTATTGGGCTGGAGAGATGGCTTAGTGGTTAAGGCACATGCCTATGAAGCCTAAGGACCCAGGTTCAATTTTCCAGGTCCCATGTAAGCCAGATGCATATGGTGGTACATGTGTCTGGATTTTGCAGTGGCTACAGGCTCTGGTGTACCCATTCTATCTCAAATAAATTAAAAACAAATCTTTAAACAATATTTTTATTTATTGGGCTAGAGAGATGGCTTAGCTGTTAAGGCACATGCCTGTAAAGCCTAAGAACTCATGTTTGAATCTCCAGGTCCCACGTAAGCCAGACACACTGCAACAAGAGCAATGTTGCACATGCACACAAGGGGGCACATAAAACTGGAGTTTGTTTGCAGTGGCTGAAGGCCCTGGTGCACCCATTCTCTCTCTCTCTCTGCCTCTTTTACTCTCTTAAATATATTTTTACTCTTTTACTCTTTTTTTTCTTTTATTGATCTTTTACTCTTTTAAATATATTTTTTGAAAAATTTGAGGGAAGCCAGGCGTGGTGGCACACACCTTTAATCCCAGCACTCAGGAGGCAGAGGTGGGAGGATCACCATGAGTTCGTGGCCACCCTGAGGCTACATAGTAAATTCCAGGTCAGCCTGAGCTAGAGTGAAACCCTACCTAAAAAACAAAAGGGGGGGGAGACTGGAGAGATGGCTTAGCAGTTAAGGTGCTTGGCTGTGAAGCCTAAGGACCCAGGTTCGATTCTCCAGTTCCCACGTAAGCCAGAAGCACATGGTGGCACATGCATCTGGACTCTGCAGTGGCCAGAGGCCCTGGCATACCCATTTTCTCTCTCTCCCTCTTTGTCAAATAACTAACTAAATACAAGAAAAAAAAATCTGAGGGATGGAGAGATGGCTAGAGTGAGACCCTACCTCAAAAAAAAAAAAAAAAATCTGTTCTTCAAAAGGTATATGCTCCATTTGGATTACTCAAAGTTTGGGCTCATGGAAAGAACAGGCAGCTTTCTGGAACTCTAACAGGAAGAGGAGGGGTACTTTCCACTTGTCTCAAAGTACACACGGTAGAGACAGCGACCAGAACATTTCAATGGGTATTTTATCCAGTGTCATCTCACTTCAGAAAATTCTGAAGAGGACAAATCTTGTTGGTCTAACCCACAGCTTAGGGGGAGGGGAAGTATAACTTAAATCCCAGCACTCAAGAGGCAGAAGTGAGAGGATTCCTATGAGCTTGAGGCCAGCCTGGGATTAGAGTGAGTTCTAAGGTTAGCCTAGGCTAGAATGAGACCCTACCTCGAAAAACAAGTAATTTAAAAACTATCCAACTTCTCCACTGCCTCCAGTGGTGCTTTTGTTTATAAATATATAGGAATGCAAGACTGGATTGCACTAGACATTTAATCCAGATGTTTCATTTTATAAGCAAGCAGGTACAACATGCCCAATTTCACACCACTGTTAAATAGCAGGGCAAAGAACCAGGCATGGTGGTGCATACCTTTAATCCCAGAACTTGGGAGGCAGAGGTAGGAGGATCGCCATGAGTTTGAGGCCACCCTGAGACTACATAGTGAGTTCCAGGTCAGCCTGGGCTAGAGTGAAACCCTACCTTGAAAAAAAAAAAATAGCAGGGCAAAGCAGTAAAAATATTGCTGCCTACTTCATGTGAAAGTATTCTCATTCTCTATAGACTCCAGTCCAAATTAGTCACCAAAACTGGCTATCAGTAGATAAGCCCAAACAGTGAGGAAACCCTTTTATGATGCTTGTCTGGCTATATGCATGTAGCTACCCCAAGATTAAAGGAGAAAATGGCAAAATACTGTCTCCTTGCTATATCTAAAGACTTGTCTTCAAAAATTATGCCAGGTCAGCTTTTTTTTTTTTTTTTTTTTTTTTTTTGGTTTTGCAAGGTAGGGTCTCACTCTGGTCCAGGCTGACCTGGAATTAACTATGTAGTCTCAGGGTGGCCTCGAACTCTAGGCGATCCTCCTACCTCTGCCTCCCAAGTGCTAGGATTAAAGGCGTGCGCCACCACGCCCGGCAGCTTTGTTATTTTTTAACAAAACTGATGATCATTAGTGGGGCCAGTAAGACAGAACTGGGATTTGGTTCTTGAAAATTCTTGTGTCTGACAATTTGGGAGTAAATTGTATTTCACTGATTTGACTTCTAATAGTACGTATGTACACACACACACACACACACACACACGCACAATTAGGAAGAAAAGTATCCCAACTAAGTAATGGAATAAATTCAGAAACTGTCCAGGATACCCAGTGATGCAATTAGGCAGGCAGCCATCATTCTAGTCTAACCACATATTCTTCCTAATTTCTATTGTTTGCTTGACTACAAAACCATAGACATTTGTGTTAAAACAGTAATTTTTTTACATAAACAAACATGTGCTGACATGTTGGTATTTTATGGGCTGTCTATTCTAGTTCTAAGGTAACAAAACAATCTGTTTGAATCTGTTAACACCAAATTACTCCTATGTTCTCCTTCCAGAAGTCCATTATGGGTACCTCATCAGGATAGAGAATGTACTCATGTTCTGTATAAGTCAAACACTCCCTGTTTCAGTCTACTAGACAGATCTTTTCTTCTTAATTCCTCTGGACCAGCCAGAAAAGATGACTTCAGCTATACATCCTTGTATTGCATCTAACACTGAAACCCAAACAGCAATTTGTACCTAATAGAAAAGATCTAAACTAGGTAAGAGACAGCAACCTGACTTAAAACTGGCTACAGAAA
This sequence comes from Orientallactaga sibirica, assembly GCA_036365145.1. Lineage (NCBI taxonomy): Eukaryota > Metazoa > Chordata > Mammalia > Rodentia > Dipodidae > Orientallactaga > Orientallactaga sibirica. Next base: position 49,497,020 of record JAEOAD010000008.1, on the reverse strand, counting down.
AGCATGGTACTATCTTTCAAACTTTAAATCTATTGCTATTTTGTCAGGCTTATGAATATTACACAGTATCTGTTAGAAACAGATGGCAATAGTAACAAGTCCTGTACTGGTTCCTAAACCCTCCCTTACAGCTAGTAGAAAGAATTACAAGGTTTGGCAAACACTTTTCATGAGTCAAGACTTTGGTCTACAGACTAGATGAGAAATGTCATTTTACAACTTTTTACCAAATACTATAAATACTTTGATTTTTTAAATTATTTTATTTATTTTTGGAGAGAGAGAGGAAGACAGAGATGGGCACGCCAGCAGTCTCTCAGCTGCTGTGAACGAAATCCAGATGTGTGCGCCCCCTTGTGGTCAAGTGCGGCATTGCGCCCTTGCGTCACTTTGCATCTGGCTAAACGTGGGACCTGGAGATTGGAACCAGTGTTCTTAGGCTTAGCAGGCAGGCGCCTTAACCGCTAAGCCATCTCTCCAGCCCAATATTTTGGCTTTTTAAGGTAGGGTCTTGCTCTAGCCAGGCTGACCTGCAATTCACTCTATAGTCTTAGGGTGGCCTCGAACTCACAGGGATCCTCATATTCTGATCTCCCAAGTGCTAGGATTCAAGATGTGCACTACCACGCCCAGCCTATTGCTCTCCCCCTTTTTTAAATTAAAGACTTTATTTTTATTTATTTATTAGAGACAGAAAGAGGGGAAGAGAGAGAGAGAAAGTGGGCACACAAGGGCCTCTAGTCTATGTAAATGAACTCCAGACACATGTGCCACCATGTGCATCTGGCTTATGTGGGACCTGGAGAATCAAACCAGGGTCCTTAAGCTTCACAGGCAAATGCCTTAACCGCTAAGTCATCTCTCCAGCCCTCCCCCTTTTTTAAAAAAGATTTATTTTTATTCATTTATTAGAGACAGGGAGAGAGAGATAGTGAGTGAGAATGGGCGCACCAGGACCTCTAGCCACTGCAAACGAACTCCAGATGCATGTTCCACCATGTGCACCTAGTTTACATGGGACATGGAGAATTGAACCTGGGTCTTTAGGCTTCACAGGCATGCATCTTAACTGCTACGCCATGTCTCCAACCCCTGCTCTCCCATTTTTAAGCTGTGGCCTGCATCATGGCTTCTGGGACCTCAAAGTTATATGTCTGACCCACAAAAACAAGGTTTATCTGCATCCATCACTGAGCACCCTCTTCTAGGGAGTGAACAAAGCTTTCTATGCAAGGTTGTGGGAGCTGGTAATTTACGCCTTGCTAATTATTAAAGTGGCACTAAGAAGCATTGCATCTATGTGAAACATGATTGAAAAAATGTTAAGAGTATTCATAATTCTCCCTGCTATAGCTGGGATACCACAGAACCCTAAAGTACTTCCATAATAAACTCATGGTGCTTTTCCACCTTACTGTAGCTTACCTTTTACTATCCAGGTATCCCACAAAACGAATAGCCCTCCTATACCTTTATATAATATGGTTATCTCTTCCTCACCTTTTAGAAAAATTAAATTACTTATAGGAAAACTCAGATTTCTTCAAAAGGCATACGTAATAAGTCACACTGATAAATTAATGGATTCGCTAACAGCCCTTGGAAGCTAGCAAGGAAACAGAAGCCGACTACTATCCCAAAAGTCACTTACCTTCATATAAACAGAGAAATCAACAGCAATGAGTTCATACATGGTAACAAGTGAGGCAAAGACAAAAGCAGTAGCAATCTGTCTGCACATAGGCAGTGGAGCATTTATTATTTACCCATACAAACTCTTCAGTCCCTTTTAATGATTCCCAACTCAACACAAGCCATAGATTTTTGCTATGGAGAATTTATATATGGTACAGTTGTTCCAGAAGCTTTTTACAGTACTGCATGTCAATGAGAGTGGTTTCTAATGAATTTAAACTGCACACAGTACTTTAATACAACAAGAAGTTTATTACTCCCATTCAGTGGTTCCTGGGGGCTTTGATGTTAAGTCATACATAATTCTAGAAATACCAGGAATCTTCTTTATCTCAGTGACCATCTTTAACACCACCTGTTTATAAAAAGAAAAGTTACAAGAGTCAGAATCCACTGTGTCCAATAGTTCCAGAGAACGTATGCTTGCAAATTAAAATTAAAACATACTGGGCTGGAGAGATGGCTTAGCAGTTAAGACATTTGCCTGCAAAGCCAAAGGATCCCAGTTCAACTCTCCAGGACCCACATAAGCCAGATGCACAAGGGGGCACGTGCATCTGGAGTCAGTTTGCAGTGGCTGGAGGCCCTGGCGTGCCCATTCACTCTCTCTCTACCTCTTTCTCTCTCTCAAATAAATAAGTAAAACATATTAAAAAAAATAAAACATACTATCCCCCATATATAAGGGATACTGTCTGGTTAAGGTATATATTCCTCTCTATAATGGGTATCTGTGACTTAAAGTCAGTACCATTCAATGTGTCATACACAAACAGCAGCTAGTTTACCTGTTGTGACTGTTACAACCCATAATGCTTATAGACACTTTCAGCAATGTGACACTATGGCATATGAACATGTAATGTCGTGTGTTTAATCCAATACTTTGTAAATTATTGATGTCTTAACTATAATTGTGAGGTTACCAATGTGTCATGTAATTATTGTCACTTGACTGGCTAGAGATCTAACCAACTTGAGTGAGGGTAGGGAAAACAGTTGCTAAGCCACATTCCTCAATCCAGAGCTATACCCAGAGCTTCACATTAAGTGAACTGAAGCAGTGCTCAATGAATACCAGTCTATTTGACTTTCAACAGCTATTATATAAACAGCTTCTGTAGAATACTCTGGTGGAAAATTTGAAAGGTAGATGAAAGTGATCAATAATGACATGATATGTCTATAGATGGAACTCAGTTGGTAGAGCATATGCCTAGCATGCACAAGACCCCTGGGTGCAATCCCCAGCACTACATAAACTAGCATGGTGGTACACACCTGTAATCCTAGGTGAGGTGGAGGAAAGAGGATCATTAGTTCAAGATCATCCTCAATTACACAGCTAATTTGAGGCTAGCTTGGGATACATAAGATTTTGTCTCACACAAAAGAAAGAAAACTTGGGGCTAGAGAGATGGCTTAGTGGTTAAGGTGCCTGCCTGCGAAGCCTAAGAATACCCGATCAAATCTCCAGGTCCCAAGTTTATCCAGACACAAAAGTGACACAAGTGCGCAATGTCGCACTTGTCCACAAGGGGACGCACACATCTGGAGTTCATTCACAGCAGCTGAGAGGCTGCTGGTGCACCCATTCTCTATCTGTCTGTCACCCTAAGAAAGAAAGAAATAAAGAAAGAAAGAAAGAAAGAAAGAAAGGAGGGAGGGAGGGAGGGAGGGAGGGAGGGAGGGAGGGAGGGAGGGGGGAGGGGGAGGGAGGGAGGGAGGGAGGGAGGGAGGGCAGGCAAGCAAACTTGCAGTTATAATTGATAACAGGTAGAACATTAGGCAGCTCATTGATCCCCAGGCATAATACCATCAAATTTCATCATTATATCTTTATTTTTATTTTTTATTTTTATTTTTGGTTTTGCAAGGTAGGGTCTCACTCTGGTCCAGGCTGACCTGAAATTAACTATGTAGTCTTGGGGTGCCCTCGAACTCTTGGCAATCCTCCTACCTCTGCCTCCCGAGTCCTGGGATTAAAGGCCTGCCGTTGAGTTCGAGGCCACCCCGAGACTACATAGTTAATTCCAGGACAGCCTGAGACAGAGTGAGACCCTACCTTGAAAAAACAAAACAAAAACAAAAACAAAAAACAACAACAAAAAAAAACAGCTGAGCATGGTGGTACATACCTTTAATCCCAGCACTTGGGAGGCAGAGGTAGGAGGATCACTATGAGTTCAAGGCCACCTGAAACTACATAGTGTATTCCAGGTCAGCCTGGACTAGAGTGAGACCCTACCTCAAAAAAAAAAAAAAAAACAAAAAAAAAAAAAAAAAAAACCCTTTTCTTCATACCTAGAATTTTTTCCTTTACATGAAAAAACTATAAAGTAGGGGCTGGAGAGATGGCTTAGCGGTTAAGTGCTTGCCTGTGAAGCCTAAGGACCACAGTTCCCTAGTATCCACGTAAGCCGGATGCACGTGGTGGTGCATGCATCTGGAGTTCGTTTGCAATGGCTAGAGGCCCTGGCGCACCCATTCTCTCTCTCTCTAATAAGTAAATAAATAAATTTTTAAAAAATTAAAAAAAAACTAAAGTAGAAGTTGGGAGGAATAGATAAAACTATAGATTATAGGTAGTTCATTATAATAATCAGAAATAACAAGTATATTTGGGCTGGAAAGATGGCTTAGTGGGTTAAGGTGTTTGCCTGCAAAGCCAAAGCATCCTGGTTTGACTCTCCAGGAACCACATAAGCCAGATGCACAAGGGGGCGCATGCATCTGGAGTTTGTTTGCAGTGGCTGGAGGCCCTGACATGCCCATTCTCTCTCTTAAACAATTAATTAATTAATTTAAAAATATATTTTTTGGAGAGAGACAGAGGGAGAGAAAAGAGGAAGACAGAGATGGGCACACACCAGCAGCCTCTCAGCTGCTGCAAACGAAATCCAGATGTGTGAGCCCCCTTGTGGTCAAGGGCGGCATTGCGCCCTTGCATCACTTTGCATCTGGCTAAACGTGGGACCTGGAGATTGGAACTGCTGGAGATTGGAACCGGCGTTCTTAGGCTTAGGAGGCAGGCACCTTAACTGCTAAGCCATCTCTCTAGCCCTAAAATATATATTTTTTTAAAGAAATAATTAGTATATTACTTTGAGGCCTTGTTCTGCTATACTGTATTAAATGGTCAAGTAAGTGGGAACAGAAATTAAAAGAGGAACTCTGCTGTGCATGGTGGCGCATGCCTTTAATCCCAGCACCTGGGAGGCAGAGGTAGGAGGATCGCCATGAGTTCGAGGCCACCCTGAGACTACATAGTTAATTCCAGGTCAGCCTGGACCAGAGTGAGACCCTACCTTGCAAAACCAAAATATATATATAAATTACCTCGACAGGGATCTCATTGCCAGGTGTTGCAGGTACACCAGTCATGAAGTCACTAGTGATAAAGGTTCGAATAACCACAGATCTCTGGCATGAGGGTTGCTTCTGAAGTGGATCCCGATCAAAATGTAATGGAGTCAAAATCACAGGCATCTGACTGATCTTCCCAGCATAGCCTAGAGAACGGACCATGTAAACCCATCACTACATCAAGGAAAAAACACTCTAACCCAATTAAAGTAAACCCTACCAGAGAGTATCTACTACCCCCACCCCCCACACACATGGTCTTCATGCACTGAATTCAAATATTTCTACAGCATTTTAAATAAACACAAATACAAGAAGACAGAATTTTATCTGTATATGCATGCCTGTGTTCCTAGCACTCAAGGCTAAGGTAAGAGAATCTCAAGTTCAAGGCCAACCTGGAGTACATATTAAGAGCTTATCACAAAACAAAATATATATAACAGAATGTAATCACTATAGTGACTTTTTACAGTAATGAGATACAAAGAGGGACAAGTGATTATTAGTTTTAAAGATCTATCCTGTAAAAACTGACTCAGTGAACACTGACCAACTTCTCCTAGGGGAGATACAGGGTTTGGTTTGTAAAAATCTCTGGTTACATTTTCATCAACTATCCTAAACAGAACCATATTTTATATGTATTTCTGCTTATTTATTATATTGCAAACTCACAACAAACAGCCTCATGCCTCAACTTATCTAACACATGGATTTTCTCAGAAGGAACTGTCACAGCCTTCTTGTGCTTAGGTACCCATATAGCTCTTCAGCATTATGCTTGAGAGTGATTTTAAATATCAAATCATAAATTAAAAAAAAGAAAGAAAATACTAAAAGCATGACACTAAGTAGACCATGGACAGGACACCTGTTTGCAGTGTAAGAGCTGAAACAAGAAGGCAGAGGAGTGCCTGTTCAACCTCAGCTGGAGTGTGAGTGAGACCACTCTGAGTGTGTCTGCAAATGATCACAGTGGTAGAGTTTTATGTAGAAGGCAACATTATAGAAACCTTCCATAATACACAACAAAATGAAGACATCTAAAAGCAACAGCTACATCCTACTATAGACGTCATAAGGCCAAGCTTCCAAACACTGGTCATGGTGTCAGGTAAGAAACAAAATGAGCAGCTTACCAGACTCTCTGAGGATGTTATGGGCCTCAAAATCAGCTTGGCGTAAAGTGCTAAGCACCCCAGTTGTCAAGAAAGTGGGAGTAACATCTGTAGGAGGTTCTTTCACTGGTGGGCCAAAGACATAGACAACTCTAGAAGAGGTTAAAATTAAAGAAATACAAGTTAGCAAGAGAAACAAGACACAAAGTGAAACATTCCTTCCATTTATTTTTAGGATCTTCTCTCACTTCAGCTCCTCAAATTGGAAGGACAGGATATAAGCCTAAAGGAGGGTGTGTGCTTTATGTACTTCCTTCAAAGTGTTATCTCTGACTGTGCAAAGGTATATGCGTGTGAGCATTCTAAATATTTTGTCATATAATAATGTACTAGGTTGTGATGTCCCCCAAAAGTCAGGTCCACTCAGTATCTATGGCTGGAAATAGTGTCTATATACACATAAATTCAAGTTAAGATGAAGTGATAGTGGATTAGGTAGAGTCCTCATCTAATGTCCACTGTCCTTCAAGAACAGAGAAATTTGAAAACGTGTGAAAATGGAGATGGATGAATTGTAATTTTGCTGCCATAAACCAAGGGCCGCCAGGAATCATCCAGTCACTATGAAGAGATAAGGAAGGATCTACCTCACTGGAGTCTTCAGAGAGAAAATGGCCCTGTCAACAACATCACTTTGAACTTCGGACCCCCCTTTTCTATATAAAAGAATAAATTTCTATTGGTTTAAATCTCCCAGTGTATATAGCCACTGAAAGCTAACACTCAAGGTGCAATAAATAATAATAAATATAAATAAAAAATAAAATAAAAATAAAAAAATAAATAGTGGTTAAAGGTGCTAGCTTATAAAGCCTGATGTTCTGGGTTCAATTCCCCAACACCCATGTACCAGATGCACAAAGTGACACATGCATCTGGAGTTAATTTGCAGTGATAAGAGACCATGGTATGCCCACATTGATTCTCTCTCTCTCTCAAACAAACAAAACTATTTTTTAAAAGCTCAATAAATAAACAGGTTTTTCTTCATGTTAAGGTTTCAAAACTGGCTAGGAGTGATGGTACATGTCTTAATCCTAGCAATGTGGGAGGCTGAGGCAGGACAACTTTAAGTTCAAGGCTAGCCTGAACAATGGAGATCCAGCTTCAAAATTATTTTAAAATAAATTACTTCAGGTGCTGGAGATATGGCTTAGCGGTTAAGGTGTCTGCAAAGTCCAAAGGATCCCAATTTGACTCTCCAGGACCCACATAAGCCAGATGCACATGGGGGTGCATACATCTGGAGTTCGTTTGCAGTGGGTGGAGGCCCTGACATGCCCATTCTCTCTCTCTCCCCTCCTCTTTCCCTCTCAAATAAATAAATAAAATTTAAGAAAAAAATGTTTAAAAATAAACAAACAAACAAATAAATAAATAAATGACTTCAAAATTGCAACATGCTGACATGCATTAGAAATCTCAAGGTGAAGCCAAAATGAATTTCCCACACATCTGAACTGAATCCTTTCCTTTCTACTTTGAAAAGGTTATTATTACTTCTATTGAAATTATTAAGGACTTAGTATCCTACCACTTCCTTCCAAAATAAATATCTCAGTGATGCTTTAAGTGTGTGCTTGAAAGGCATGAAGATACACTGCAAGTGTATCCAGGAACTTAGGATCAGACAATTTAGGAACTCATGATATATTAGTTTACCTCTAGTTTGGAAGAAATTCTTTTATAACCTTCACCCTGAAACAGAAAGTCAGGCACCTAGCTTTCTCCACTCCAAATACAACCAGAAGATGCTTTTCCCTATCCTTAGTCATCTCTGTCTTTAGCAAAGAAACCAAATCTTTTGGGTGACTATCATAGTAAAATGCCATGTCTTTGCTTACTAGGTCCTTGGGAGTAACATATACAAAAGAAAACAGCAATTAAAACCACCTCTACTGACTATTTAAATGACTCCTAAATACACAGAGTGTTTTTTGTCTTAAAAAGCAATCCATCCTTTTTTTTCTAATTTTTTTTTCTAATTTATTTGCATGTGGGTGGAGGGGGTTGGGGATCTGTGGTCTCTTGGTGCTGAAAATGAATGCCAGATGCTGGTACATGAAACCCAGGTTGGCTAGCTCTGCAAGCAAGCACCTTAAATCGCTGAGCCTCTATACTTCTTATAAACAATATTATTTCCTAAAGTTCCTAAGAGGAGAAAGTAGTTTCAGAATCCATGAGCTAGTGATCACTACGGTGTATGTACACAGTCATTCATACTGTATAAAATAGCAAAATTGGAATGGCTCCTTCCTGTACAAAGGGAGTTAACAAAAATGGAAAAATCTGCTGGACAAGGTGGCACAAGCCTTTAATCCCAGCACTCAGGAGGCAGAGGTAGAAGGATCACTGTGAGTTTGAGGCCACTTTGAAACTACATAGTGATTTCCAGGTCAGCCTGGACTAGAGTGAAACCCTACCTTGGAAAAAAAAAAAAAAAAAGGAAAAATCTTTTAAAAATAACAATTCACAAAAAGAATCCTGGCAAAGTCTAACAACATTCTTCTACAGACTTACTAGGCTCATTAAAAAAACAAACAAACAAAAAAACCTAAAAGAGAGACTGATTGAGAGGGGGAGGGGATATGATGGAGAGTGAAATTTCAAAGGGGAAAGTGGGGGGAGGGAGGGAAATAACATGGGATATTGTCTACAATTAAAAATTAAAGAAGTTGTCAATAAAAAAAAATTTTTTAAACTGTTTTTTTTTTAGGTGTTTTTTTTTTTTTTTTTTTTTTTTTTTGAGGCAAGGTCTTAACCCTAGCCCAGGCTAATCTGGAAATCTCCTAGACTGGCCTCAAACTCATGGTTATCCTCCTATCTCAGCCTCCTGAGTGCTGGGATTAAAGGTATGAGCCACCACACCTGTTGCTTTTTTTTTTAATGGGGAAAAAAAATCTAGTTGTTTGTTTGTTGGGAGTTAGGCTCTTTTAATCTTTATTTTTGAGGAAGAAGAAACAGTTGGATAAGGAGACAAACAAACAAAAGAGAAACCAGTACATAAGAGGACAAACCTTAAAACAGTGAGAATCCTTTGGGAAAGAAAACTAATAAAGAAAAAGAGAAAAAAAAAACCTAGGAATGCTATGGAAGAGAAAAATATGGTAATTTTGTTTTCCCTCAAGGTAGGGTCTTACTCTAGCTCAGGCTGACCTGGAATTCACTATGTAGTCTCAGGGTGGCCTTGAACTCATGGCTATCCTCCTACCTCTGCCTCCTGAGTTTTGGGATTAAAGGCATGTACAACCACACCCGGGAAGAAATATGGTAATTTTATAATAAAAGTGAAAATAAACTTACAGGACGAAAATCCGTATAGATGGAAATGGAATTTGTATAGAAATTTAAAAATGCTTATATAGACAATAGTATTCTTCAGAAAATGAATTATCATTCTAAACAAGTACTTCTTTTCATGGTAGGCACTTATAAATATATTATTATTTACACTATTAATAATTCTTTTCTTTTAGCATATTAAAATTGCTGGGCCTGGCTGAGCATGGTGGCTCATGCCTTTAATGCCAGCACTCAGGAGTCAGAGGTAAGAGAATCACTGTGAGACTGAGACCAGCTTGTGACTACAGAGTGAGTTCTAGGTCAGCCTGGGCTAGAATAAAACCCTACCATAAAAAAAAAAATCAAAAAATAAATAGAGGGCCTGGAGAGATGGCTTAGCGGTTAAGTGCTTGCCTGTGAAGCCTAAGGACCCTGGTTCGAGGATCAATTCCCCAGGACCTACGTAAGCCAGATGCACAAAGTGGCACATGCATCTGCAGTTTGTTTGCAGTGGCTGGAGGCCCTGGCGTGCCCATTCTCTCTCTATCTGCCTCTTTCTCTCTCTGTCACTTTCAAATAAATAAATAAATAAATAAATAAATAAATAAATAAATAAATAATTTTTAAAAATAAAAAAATAGAGTAAGAGTGCTTGTTGTGTAAGCACAGGATCTAAGTTCAATCCCCAGCACCACATAAAAAGTCAGGTGCAACCAGCCCCAGGTTGATGGCAATAACAAGGTGATCAATCAAAACAGAAATCCAGAGGCTACAGAGAACTCAACACTAAATTAGACTGCCAACAGGCCTGTTATGGCTCAGGAAACATTGTGGAAGAAGGGCAGAAAGATTTTTAAGAGCCTCAGAGTGGGTAGGACTGACTGAGGCCTTCATGAGCCTTCAGTGAATACCCTAACCCTACTGCGGAGGGTCTCTAGGGTAACAGAAGCTGGGATGAGGTGATAAAAGAGAATAACCAGTTCTAATATAAAATAAAAAATTGGGGCTGGACAGATGGCTTAGTGGTTAAGGCACTAGCCTGGCAAAGCCAAAAGACCTTAGTTCAATTCCCCAGGACCCATGTAAGCCAGATGCACAAGAGGCGCATGCATCTGGACTTCATTTGCAGTGGCTGGAAGCCCTGCTGTGTCCATTCTCTCTCTCCTCCTCCTCCTCCTTCTTCTCTCTCTCTTTCCCTCTCTCAAATAAATAAAAAAATAAAATAAAATAGGTCTTTAGAGATGGCTTAGCAGTTAAGGTGCCTGCCTGCAAAGCCAAAGGATCCAGGTTCGACTCCCCAGGACCCACGTAAGCCAGATGCACAAGGGGGCGCATGCATCTGCAGTTCGTTTGTAGAGCCTAGAGGCCCTGTAGCACCCATTCTCTTTCTTTCTACCTGCCTATTTCTGTATCTCTCTCAAATAAATAAACAAAATAACATATTTTTTAAAAATAAAATAAGAAATTAATATATTTTTTTAAACGCAAGTGTTGGGCATGGCCACACATGCCTGTAACCCCAGCACTGAAGAGGGGCAGAGATGGGAATATCACTGGGGTTCACTGGTCAGCCAGACTCAAAAAACACTGAGCTCAGTGTTCAGTGAGACCCTGTCTCTGGTAAATAAGGGGGAAGAAGGGCTGGAGAAATGGCTTACTGGTGAAGGCGCTTGCCTGCAAAGCCAAAGGACCTAGGTTCAATTCCCTAGGACCCACAAGGTGGTGCATGTGTCTGGAGTTCGTTTATAGTGGCTGGAGGCCTGGGGCACCCATTCTCTCTCTGTCTCTCTTTCACCCTGCTTCTTTCTCTCTCTCAAATAAATAAATAAATTTTAAAAAGTAAAGGGGAAGAACAATAGCAGACACCCATTGGTCTCTGCACGTGTGCACACAGAGCATATACATCTAGACACACATGCATACACACTACACTCTTCTGGGAAGATTGAGAATGACTTGAGGTGGGGGGAGGAATAGTATAGAAATAGCTATGAAGTAACATTTAATTGGCCATCTGGGTTTAAACAAGTGAAATTTTTGAAATGTACATAAACAAAATAACTGTTTGTGGGGACTGGGGAGATAGTTCAACAGCTAAAGGTGCTTGGCATACAAAGCATTCCAGCCTGAGTTTGATTATACAGTTCCCATAAAAAGCCAGGTGCAGCCGGGCATGGTGGCGCACGCCTTTAATCCCAGCACTCAGGAGGCAGAGGTAGGAGGATCGCCGTGAGTACGAGGCCACCCTGAGACTACATAGTTAATTCCAGGTCAGCCTGGACCAGAGTGAAACCCTACCTTGAAAAACCAAAAAAAAAAAAAAAAAAAAAAAAAAAGCAAGATGCAAAACATGGTGCATGCATCTGGAGTTCATTTATAGTGGGACAAGAGTCCCTGACATGCTCATGTGTGCCCAACTGCTCATGCTTGTGTGCATGTTCTCTCTCTCTCTCTCTCTCTCTGTTAGAAGTAAAAATAGACATTAAAAAAAAATCATTTGGGCTGGAGAGATGGCTTAGCAGTTAAGGCACTTACCTGCAAAGCTAAAGGACCCACATAAGCCAGATGTAAAAGGTGGCACATGTGTCTGCAGTTCATTTGAAGTGGCTGAAGGCCCTGGTGTACCCATTCCCTATCTGCCCACTCTCTCTCAAATAAATAAATAAAGTAAAAATTATAAAGAAAAAAACCTTAAAAATCATAATTCTTTTTTTAAAGAAAGACTATAAATCTGTTTATAATTCTCATGTAGGACTGGGGAGATGGTTCAGTGGATAAAGTGCAGCACAACTCAGAGTATCTGAGTTAAAATCCTCAGACTACATGTTGAAGACAAAAACAACTAAAAACTGTGGTAGGCTTCTGCCATCCCAAGTGAACAGTAAGGACTGATCTGAAAGTCATCCATATGCATGCCTGCACTCACACACAGAGACTAAATACATTCAAAAAGTTGTGTGCAAATAGAAGTTTGAGAAAAATGTAAATATCTACCACATGCCTACTTCTTTTGTTTGATTTTCCTTATATTGCTATTAAATTATCCAAACCCTATTTGTAATTCCACAACCTGTACAATTTTTTTTTCAATCATTCTGGATCTAAACATGTTACCATGAAACCAACAGAAAAACTGTTAACCTGAAAGACATGCTTTAAAGCTACCTTTAAAACTTCACAATCAAATAATATTGTCTGCTTCAGTATTGTTTAAGAAACAGGATGATTTCTACTGTAATGAAGGATCAAAACATAGGACAGGAGGGCTGGGCGTGGTGATGTACACCTTTAATCCTAGCACCTGGGAGGCAGAGGTAGGAGGATTGCTGTGAGTTCAAGGCCACCCTAAGACTACATAGTGAATTCCAGGTCAGCCTGGACTAGAGTGAGACACTACCTCAAAAAATAAAACAAAACAAAACAAATGTAGGTTAGGGCTGAGAGAGATGGCTTAGCTGTTAAGGTGCTTGCCTACAAAGCCTAAGGACCAAGGTTCGATTCCCCAGTACCCACATAAACCAGATACATAAGGTGATGCATGCATCTGGTGCATGCTTGCAGTGGCTAGAGGCCCTGGAGCCCCCATTTGCTCTCTCTTATAAGTTTTCTTTCTCTCTTTCTTTCTTTCCTTCTTTCTTTCTTTCTTTCTTTTTTTTTTTTTTAAAGTAGACTAAGCTGGGTGTGGTGGTGCATGCCTTTAATCCCAGCACTCGGGAGGAAGAGGTAGGAGGATCGCAGTGAGTTCAAGGCCACCCAGAGACTACATAGTTAATTCCAGGTAGGCCTGGGCCAGAGTGAGACCCTACCTCGAAAAACCAAAAAAAAAAAAAAAAAAAAAAAAAAAAAAGTAGACTAACATTAAGTGTTTTCCAAAGCCAAAGCATAAGGGGAAAGAAGCCAGGTGTGTAGCACACACCTTTAATCTCAGCACTTGGGAGGCAGAGGTAGGAGGATCAGTGAGAGTTTGAGGCCATCCTGAGAATACATAGTGAATTCCAAGTCAGCCTGGACTAAAGTGAGACCCTACCTCAAAAAAAGAAGAAAGGAAAGAGACAGGGAAAAGGAAAGTCAAAGGAAAGTTTGTTGAAGGATGTAAGTATAAAAAGTACTATATAGAATCAGCCGGGCGTGGTGGCGCACGCCTTTAATCCCAGCACTCGGGAGGCAGAGGTAGGAGGATCACTGAGAGTTCGAGGCCACCCTGAGACTACATAGTTAATTCCAGGTCAGCCTGGACCAGAGTGAGTCCCTACCTCGCAAAACAAAAAAAAAAAAAAAAAAAAAAAAGTACTATACAGAATCATTCTTTTATCTACTATCACTTATATAAAAGTAAATGAGCCTTTTAGTCTTTCATTAATGAAAGACCTTAAAATTACCTAGCCTAGCTGGGCTGGACGTGGTGGTGCACGCCTTTAATCTCAGCACTTGGGAGACAGGAGGTAGGAAAATCGCTGTGAGTTCAAGGCCACCCTGCATAGTGAATTCCAGGTCAGCCTAAGCTAAAGTGAGACCCTACCTCGAAAAAAAAAAAAAAAAAATCCATCCATTACACTTCATCTATGCTTCTGTATCTACCCTGCTTCCTGTAGAACATACCTGTTAATGTTGTGACACATTCGAGGAATAAGTCTAGCAAGGAAAATAAGAGATTCCCAATCAGGCTCATCTTTACTGGAGATTCCACACACATAACTGTAGGATCGACAGTCACCCTGAAAAAAGAACGATAACCAATAATTTTTAATAGTTTTATCTAAGTCAAAAAATAGATTAAGGGCTGGGGAAATTGCTCAGTGATCAAAGGTGCTTGCTTGTAAAGCTTTTTGGCACAGGTTCAATTCCCCAGCATCCACGTAAAGCCAGAAGCACAAAGTGGCATAAATGTCTAGAGTTTGTTCACAGTGGCAAGAGATCCTGGTATGCACACACACACACACAGAGAGAGAGAGAGAGAGAGAGAGAGACATATCCCCGCCTATACACACATGTGTGGGTGCTCTCTCTTAATAATTTTTTAAAAAGGTTAGAAAATGTCTTACACAGTGATGCTGTTAGCAGTAATTTGGTTTTTTGCCTTAAAAAAATAAGAATATACTTGAAGCACTCATGTAAAATGACAGGTGTGACCACAGGTGCATATAACCCCAGTGTTCAGGGAGGCAGAGACAAGACGATTCCTACTTACATAAACAAATCCAAGTTAAAGTCACATATTACATCCTAACTAAATCAGGTCAGAAATAAAGAAACCATCAAGGTAGTTTCAGAAATTTTTTCAGGGAAAAAGTGGAGGTGAGGTAGGCATGGCGGCACATGCCTGTAATCCCAGCACTAGGGAGGCAGAGGTAGGAGGATCACTGTGAGTTCAAGGCCACCAAGAGACTACATAGTGAATTCCAGGTCAGCCTGGGCTAGAGTAAGATCCTACCTCAAAAAAAAAAATCAAAAAAGAAAAGAAAAAATGAAGGCATATAAGAAAATATCAACCACAGCAGAGAAGTAGGAGATCCAGAGCATCTAGAGACCACAGAAACAGGCAGAAGCAGCTCCAGCAGCAGCACTAGGTCCCTGTGATCGCCAGGTTTGGCCTGAGCTGCAGGAAAAGACAACTGAGGGGATTTTCCACTCACACTAGCCTCCTCAAAAACTCAAGAAAAATGAAGGGGAGGACAGCAGGCACCAGTAGAGCAGCTTGTGAGGAAGAGGATCGTGAGGACCAGCTGGAGAACTTTAGCCAACATCCACAGCCTCCCCTCCCCCACCGCCAGCCAAGCACCAGAAACCTGGGGAAGGGAATTCACCTACACCGCAACCAGCACAGGCGACCCAGCCAGACTACCTGAGCCCACAGCACAGCAAAGAGGGACCCAAGCAGGCGCACAGCATAGCTGAAATCAAAGCCATCCCAGAAGGTAACTGGACTTACACCAGATAAGTACCAGCCAAAAAAGCCTGGTATACAGGCTTGCATTGGAAATGCTAATTGTACCTTCCATGTCAGGGTAAATTATGTATTAAATCTGATGGATGGTCAAATTTGCCATTCTTTTTTTTTTTTTTCCTCGAGGTAGGGTCTCACTTTGGCCCAGGCTGACCTGGAATTAACTATGTAGTCTCAGGGTGGCCTTGAACTCACGGCGATCCTCCTACCTCTGCCTCCTGAGTGCTGGGATTAAAGGTGTGTGCCACCATGCCTGGCAGATTTGCCATTCTTAAATAAGGTATATTTTCTGCTTGTCATTTGTTTGTTCCTGATTTATGGTGCCTTTGCCTCCTTTTCTGTTGTTACTTGGGGCAGGGTCCCACTCGGTCACAAGTTGACCTTGGAACCCTCTACAGACTAGAAATCTCAGCCTCCTAGTTGATAGATTAAGGATGTGGGGCAACACACATCCTTAGAGACTTTGACTTTGCTAGAGGATCTGTTTGTCGTAATACCTACTCTTGCATAAATACTCTGTGCTGGTTTTCACTGAATGTGTATATTATTCAGTTAAATTGTAGAATCTGCCTCTATTTTATTCCACTCAGCCTACTAGAATACTCACATAACAGGCAAATCCAACACCTAGGGTCCATTTTGTGGTTATCTTGAGTCTTTTAAGAGCCATACTTAGCACCTTAAGCTCCTACCCTGAAGGTATATAACATCAGATGGATTGATACATTTAATACTGCAGATAATTAGAAAACCCAAGCATCAAATTAATCCAAGATGCAAAAATCTCTACATTATAATACAAGAAACACAAAAAAAATCAAGACAATATAAATCCACCAAAAACTGTAAATCTATCAGAAATGACCTCCAGTGAAACTGATTTAAAAATCTGATTTAGAATCTGAGAAAGATTTCAAAAGAATGATTATAAATATGCTCAGAGAAATCAAAGAGGAAATCAAAAGAATCAAAGATGACACAGGAAACCAATTTAATGAAGAGGTCAATACAAGACATGAATAAGGAAATAGAAATCATAAAAAAAGAAAACCAGTCAGAAATAATAGCAATGATGGGCTGGAGATATGGCTTACTGGTTAAGGCACATGCCTGCAAAGCCTGAGGACCCCAGTTTGATTCTCCAGGTTCCATGTAAGCCAGATGCACAAGGGGGCACACGTGTCTGGAGTTTGTTTGCAGTGGCTAGAGGCCCTGGCACGCCCATTCTCACTCTCTCTCTTATAAATAAATAAAATTTTAAGAGAAAAGAAATACTACAATGAAAAACACCGCAAGTCAAAAAAAAAAAAAAAAACTCTGTAGAAAGTCTCACCAGTAGAATGGATGAAGAAGAGAACAGAATATCTAAACTAAAAGACCAGGTGGCAGACTTAATACAGTCCAACAAAGAGAAAGACAAGCTAATAGGAAGGCATGAATGGGAATTTCAAGATGTTTGGGACACTATGAAAAGATCAAATATAAAAACTCAGGGTTAGTAGGAGAAGAATTTCACTCCAAAGGCATAGTAGGCATTTTCAACAAAATCATAGAAGAAAATTTCCCCCAAATTGGGAAATAGATGCCAATGCAGATACAGGAAGCTTGTAGTCACTTATAAAGGCAAGCCCATCCAGATAACACCAGATTACTCAACACAAATTTTAAAAGCCAGAAGGACTTGGAATGATGTAGTCCAAGTTCTGAAAGACAACTGTCAACCAAGAATACTTTAGCCAAACACTATTAGACTTAAGGTCATAGATAACACCAAGCACAATTGTAGTAGGTGACTTCAACACCCTACTCTCATCTATTGACAGATCATCCCAACAAAAAATAGAGTGCTGGAGAGATGGCTTAACGGTTTAGGCACCTGCCTGCTAAGCCTAAGAATGCCGGTTCCAATCTCCAGGTCCCATGTTTAACCAGATACAAAGTGACATAAGGGCGCAACGTTGCACTTGCCCAAAAGGGATGCACGCATCTGGAGTTAGTTCCCAGCAGTTGAGAGGCTGCTGGCGTGCCCATTCTCTATCTGTCTCCCTCTCCATCTCTCTCTCTCAAAAAAAAAAAAAAAATCTGGATTAAATGTCATAGAACAAATGGACCTAACAGATATCTACTAAACATTCCCTCCAAATGCTACAGAATACACATTTTTCTCAGCAGCACATGGAATTTTCTCTAAAATAGACCATATATTAGGACACAAGGCAAATCTTAAAATACAGGAAAATTGAAATAATTCCTTGTACTCTATCTGATCACAATGGGATTAAACTACAAATCAACATCAAGAAAAGCTACAGAACATATACAAAATCACAGAGACTAAACAGTACACTACTGAATGATGATTGGGTCACTGAAGAAATCAAACAGGAAATCAAAAAATTCATAGAATCAAATAATGAGAACACAATATACCAAAATGAAGGCAGTTCTAACAGGAAAATTTATAGCTTTAAGTGCCTATATTAAGAAATTAGAAAAAAAAAAAAAAAAATTAGAGAGACGAGGAGATGACTGTGGGGCTGTGAGGTGCCGGAGGGGAAGGCTCCCCTTTGCACGGGTCGTGGCTGCTTGCAGGAGCCAAGCATCACGGGAAGCCGTGGACGCGGAGGAATTCACTTAAAAAAGATGGCAACTTTTACTCCAAGGAAGAGGAAGCAACATTTATTGAGTGATGATAGCTTATCAGAGAGTCCATCAAAGAAATTAACTTTGGACACTTGTCAAAACAGTGAAAAAATGGAAGAAAAGCATTGCTGTCAACAAGCCACTTCACTTCAAGTCCACTCAAAGCGACTAAAAACAATAGCTTGTCTTCTATCAGTTATAGTTCACCATTTAAATCTGCTATGTCTACTGTGTCTTTTTATTTTATATTAATTTTTTTTACTTTATTTATTTTTGGAGAGAGAGAGACAGACAGAGACAGAGGGAGAGGGAAAAAGATAGAGATGGGCGCGCCAGCAGTCTCTCAGCTGCTGTGAACGAAATCCAGATGCGTGCGCCCCCTTGTGGGCAAGTGCAGCATTGCGCCCTTGCCTCACTTTGCATCTGGCTAAACATGGGACCTGGAGATTGGAATCAGCATTCTTAGGCTTAGCAGGCAGGCACCTTAACCTCTAAGCCATCTCTCCAGCCCTACTGTATCTTTTTATAACAAGGATAAGTGGTACCTCAATCCACTGGAGGGGAAACTGGTAAGAGAGAGTAGATCTACTTGCCTAATGACTAATAATGAAATCTCCCGTTATAATGGAAAAATTACAGGGAAAACCACTCTGTACTAAGAAAAGAAACAAAAAGCCACAGAAGAGTTTAGCTGCCAAGTGTCATCCAAGATACAAGCATATCAAGCACATGTCAAGAAATTCTAAAAATTCTAATCAAAATCGAATTCCCTATAAGCCAGTTATAGACAAAGAGAATAGTTGTTATCCCACTGAAAATAATCTGAATATTCCTCGGGTGTTAAGCCAGAAAACCAAGCCACAAGTTACACTTCAGGGTGGAGCAGCATTTTTTGTTAGTAGAAAAAAAAAAATCCCTTTTAAAAAGTCATCTCTGGCCGGGCATGGTGGCTCACGCCTTTAATCCCAGCACTCGGGAGGCAGAGGTAGGAGGATCACTGAGAGTTCGAGGCCACCCTGAGACTACATAGTTAATTCCAGGTCAGCCTGGACCAGAGTGAGACCCCACCTCACAAAACCAAAAAAAAAAAAAAAAAAAAAAAAAAAAAAAAGCCGGGCGTGGTGGCGCACGCCTTTAATCCCAGCACTCGGGAGGCAGAGGTAGGAGGATTGCCGTGAGTTCGAGGCCACCCTGAGACTACATAGCTAATTCCAGGTTAGCCTGGACCAGAGTGAGACCCTACCTCGAAAAACAAAACAAAAAAAAAAAAAAAAAAAAAAAAAAAAAAAAAAAAAGTCATCTCTGGAAGATAAACCATCTCTGGGACACATGCAGAAAAATAATTCAGAAATGTTTGAAGATGCTGATAAAGAGGCTTTACATGAAGAAAAGTCTTTTGTTGAGAAGCAAGTGTCAAAGTGCTTGTTACTAGAAGAGAATTTAAATATTCAGCGACTCAGTGCAAGAAAAAATGAAGAGAAATCAATAAAGGACTCATCAGATGCAGAAGTTTCAAATAATTTTCCTTCAGAGAAATTGCTTGATGGGAAAAAGATGATTTCCTCCACGTCTGTTGTCTATCCCATCTTCAGTGTATCTTCAGTCAGTACAAAAAGATCTCTAGCAGAAAAGCAGTCTCCTGTGGGTTCTGTCGCATGTACTAACTTCCTTTTTTTTTTTTTTTGGTTTTGCAAGGTAGGATCTCACTCTGGTCCAGGCTGACCCGGAATTAACTATGTAGTCTCAGGGTGGCCTCGAACTCTCGGCGATCCTCCTACCTCTGCCTCTCGAGTGCTGGGATTAAAGGTGTGTGCCACCACGCCCGGCTATGTACTAACTTCTTGAAACAGACCAATGCACAGAAAATTGTGAATAATGGAGGTTCAAATAAAGAAACAAAAGACCAGTTCTTCATTGATGCAGGTGAGAAACACTTTGGGACTACTACTATGTGTAAGTCTTGTGGCATGATCTATACTGCCTCCAGCCCTGATGAAATGCAACATTCCCCCTATCACCACAGGTTTCTGGAAGGAATTAAGTACGTGGGCTGGAAAAGAGAACGGGTGGTAGCAGAGTTTTGGGATGGAAAGATTGTGTTGGTTCTGCCACGTGATCCAAGTTATGCTCTCAGAAAGGTTGAAGTTGTCCAAGAACTTGTTGATCATGAATTGGGGTTCTAGAAAGTTGTTCCTAAGTGTTCAAACAAAACCAAAACTTTTCTCTTTATATCTGATGAAAAGAGGGTAGTTGGATGTTTAATTGCGGAGCCCATCAAGCAGGCCTTTTGTGTCCTGTCTGAACCAGCTGCGCCAGAATCCTCAAGCTCTAAAGAATGTTCTAGAGCTTGGCAATATTCAGATGTACCAGAACCTGCCATCTGTGGGATAAGTAGAATCTGGGTTTTCAGACTGAAAAGAAGAAAACACATTGCAAGATGACTAGTAGATACTGTCAGGAACTGCTTCATGTTTGGTTGTTTTCTCAGCACTAATGAGATAGCATTTTCTGACCCAACTCCAGATGGCAAGTTATTTGCAACCAAGTACTGCAACACTCCTAATTTTCTTGTAATAATTTTCATAGTTAAAGCTGATTGCAGCCATAAAACAGGTACCATGTGAATAAGTTCAGAAGGGTCCTTATATTATACATTGTAAACTATTATCAAAATGAAAGTTATTGAGACTGATAAATTTGTATACCAGTTTTGTTCCTTCTGTTAGAAATCTAGGAATAAATTTGTTCAAAATTGTTTGGGATTCAAAGAAAACATGTTTGGGTACACTCCAAGTCCTTATTATGAAACTTGATAGTGATAACTACTGGCAGAGCAAGAAGTTTTCTGCAGAAGCAGGAGCTTACTTCTCACTCAGGAGTGTACTGTCATGCCCCATCAGAAGCAGAGACAGTTCAAAACCCAGGCAAGTAATTTTCCATATCCCATTTTTAATGGTAATTCCAGCATTCTTTTACATAGTTCTTTTCAGGCATATTCTGCAGCAACTCAGTTGGATATATATTTAGAAAGTGTTTCATCATGCCCAATCTTACCTGATTTCAGAAGCTAGGCAGGGTTGGGCCTAGTTATTACTTGGATGGGAGAGTTTTGAAATTCTGGTTTGTAATAAGATGGTAAGGAATGACAATATCCCATGTACATTTAAAACAGAATTCTGTAGCTTCGTATTTTAATCAGCTAATCAAGTTAATCAGATGTGAGACCTTATTCAAATTATACTTGGTAACTTTGTCATTTCATCTTTTTTTTTTTTTTTTGTATGAGAATACTGATACTAGGCAACTTAGTAATTGAAGTCATTAACAAAATGGATGCCTAGTTGGATTAACTGATACATTTGGCTTCATATGTTTTTGTTGTTGTTGTTGTTGTTGTTGTTGTTGTTTAAATAAATCTCACTTGACCAGGCTCACACATATAATCTTAGCACTTGTGAGGCTGATGCAGGAGGATTGTCACAAGTTCCAGACCAGCCTGAGCTACAAAAATGAGACCCTGTCAAAAACACCAAAAAAGTACGCCTTAATTGGCAAATGTTATCACAAAATATGGTAACAGAAGGTTAGCAAGGGTATGAAAATATGAAAAGTAATGTACCAGGCTGGGGATCTAGCTAGTGTAGAGTGCTTTGCCTAGCAAAAGTAATAATCCAGAGACCACAATGACACTATGTAATATTATACTCCCAAATGTGCGTGCACTTTCTCAGGTCAGTCTTGGATACTCACTTTGTAAAGCAAAAGGTAATGTAACTGCTATCTGGCAATCGGACTTTTTAAGAAAGTTTTCCAGGTTGTCTTGATTTATGTTCATCTGCAATCCTTTGTATTTCTAAGTTTAGTTTTTCAAAATTTTAAACTCCTGGTTTCTAAAACAAATGGGGATGTTTTAAAATGTGTGTAGTTATGTAAACATTTTAATGATATTTTCTGCACTGCTGTTAACTCTATTAAATGTTTTATTAAAAGCTTTATTAATATTCAAAAAAAAAAAGAAATTAGAAAGGTTGCAAGTTAAACAACTTAATGCTTCACCTTAAGGCCATGGAAAACGAATCAAAAATCAGCAGATGGGGGTGCTGGAGAGATGGCTTAGCCATTAAGGCACCTGCCTACTAAACCTAAAAAACGCCCATTCAATTCTCCAGGTCCCACGTTTAGCCAGACACAAAGTGATGCAAGGGTGCAATGCAGCACTTGTCCATGGGGGGAGGGGGCGCACGTGTCTGGAGTTTGTTCACAGCGGCTGAGAGGCTGCTGGTGCACCCATTCGCTCTCTCTCTCTCAAAAAAAAAAAAAAAAAAAAAAAAAAACAGTAGATGAGAAGAAATAATAAAGGCAGAAATTAACTGGGCATGGTGGTACATGCCTTTAATCCCAGCACTTGGGAGGCAGAGGTAGGAGGATCACTGAGAAGTTCGAGGCCAGCCTGAGATTACATAGTGAATTCCAGGTCAGCCTGGGCCAGAGTGAGACCCTACCTCCAAAACAAAACAAAACACAAAGAAACAATGAAATGAAGAGTTGGTTCTTGAAAATTTTTATTATTATTATTTTTATTTTTGGAGAGAGACACAGAGAGAGGGAGAGGAAGACAGATGGAGAATGGGCGTGCCAGCAGCCTCTCAGCAGCTGCAAACGAAATCCAGATGTGTGCGCCCCCTTGTGGCCAAGTGCAGCATTGCATCCTTGTGTCACTGCATCTGGCTAAACGTGGGACCTGGAGATTGGAACCAGTGTTCTTAGGCTTAGAAGGCAGGCGCCTTAACCGCTAAGCCATCTCTCCAGCCCAAGAGTTGGTTCTTTGAAAGGGTAAACAAGATTGAAAAACCCTTAGCAAATCCAACCAAAAGAGTGGAGAGACAGCCGGGCGTGGTGGCGCATGCCTTTAATCCCAGCACTCGGGAGGCAGAGGTAGGAGGATCGCTGAGAGTTCGAGGCCACCCTGAGACTACATAGTTAATTCCAGGTCAGCCTGGACCAGAGTGAAACCCTACCTCGAAAAACCAAAAAAAAAAAAAAAAAAAGAGTGGAGAGACAAATTAATAAAATTAGAGATGAAAAAGGCACCATTACAACAGACACCAAAGAAATTCAGAAAATCTTAAGTACATACTTTAAGAACTTATACTCCTCTAAGTTTGAAAATCTGAAAGAAATGGATGATTTCCTAGATTTATATGACCTACCAAAATCAAATCAAGATGAGATAAACCATTTAAATAGACCTACAACAAGTATGGAAATCCAAGCAGTTGTAAAAAAAAAAAAAAAAATCTTCCAACAACAACAACAACAACAACAACAACAACAACAACAAAAACCTAGGCCCAGAAGGATTCACTGTTGAGCTTTACCAGACCTTCAAGGAAGAACTAACATCAATGCTTCTCAAACTTTTCCATAAAATAGAAAAGGAAGGAATACTACCAAACTCCTTCCATGACGCCCGCATCACCCTGATACCAAAACCAGACAAAGACAGGACAATTATAGATCAATCTCCCTCATGAACATCAATGCAAAAATTCTTAACAAAATATTGGCATACAGAATACAAGAATATATCAGAAAGATCATTCACCCTGACTAGGCTTTATCCCAGAGATGCAGGGATAGTTCAACATACACAAATCAATAATAAATGTAATACACTATATAAATGGACTGATGGACAAAAATCACACGATCATCTCATTACATGCAGAAAAGGCATTCAACAAAATCCAACACCTGGGCTGGAGGGATGGCTTAGTGGTTAAGGCGTTTGCCTGCAAAGCCAAAGGACCTAGGTTTGATCCCCCAGGACCCATGTTAGCCTGATGTACAAGGGGGCACATACATCTGGACTTCGTTTGCAGTGGCTAGAGGCCCTGGTGCGCCCATTCACTCATTCATTCATTCTCTCTCTCTCTTTTTCTGTCAAATAAATAAATAAAAATTTGGAAAAATCCAACATCTCTTCTACAGAAACTGGGAATAGAAGGAACATATATCAACATAATAAACACTATTTATGTCAAAACTACTGCCAACATAATACTAAAAGTGGAAAAACTTGAAGCTTTTCCACTAAATACAGGAACAAGAGAACAGTGTCCACTGTCCCCACTTTTAAAAAAAAAATATTTTATTTATTTGACAGAGAGAGAAGAGGGGGAGAGAATGGGCATGCCAGGGCCTCCAGGCATTACAAATAAACTCCAGATGCATGTGCCACCTTACAAGGGTACTGGGGAATCAAACCTGGGTCCTTTGGCTTTGCAGGCAAATGCCTTAACTGCTAAGCCATCCCTCCAGCAGCCCACTTTCATTTGATATAGTACTGGAAGTCTTAGCTATAGCAAGAAGGCAAGACACACAAAAAAAGGGACACAAATTGGAAAGGAAGAGATAAAATCATCATTATTTGCAGATGATACTATTCTATACATAAAGGACCCTAAAGACTCTACCAGCAAACTGTTAGAGCTCATAAACACTTTTATCAATATAGCAGGATACAAAACAAAACACAGAAATTGGTAGTCTTCCTATATACTAATAATAAACATGCAGAGGATGAAATCACGGAAACACTCCCATTCACAATTGCCTCAAAAAAATAAAATAAAATAAAATAAAATAAAATAAAATAAAATAAAATAAAATAAAATAAAATAAAATTCCTTAGAATAAACCTAATGTGAAGTGAAGGATTGTAGAGTGAAGGATCTCTACAATAAAAACTTTAAAACACTCTAGAAGGAATTGTAGACAGGTGTGGTGGCGCATGCCTTTAATTCCAGCACTCAGGAGGCAGAGTAGGAGGATTGCCATGAGTTCAAGGCCACCCTGAGACTACATAGTGAATTCCAGGTCAGCCTGGGCTAGAGCGAGACCCTACCTTGAAAAACAAAACAAAATAAAACAACAACAAAAAAGACAGAAATTGCAGAAGACACTAGGAAATGGAAAGACATCCCATGTTCTTAGATTTGAAGAATCATTATTGTGAAAATGTCAATCTTAACCAAAAGCAATCTACATATTTAATGCACTCTCCATCAAAATTCCAATGGTATTCTTCACGGAAATAGCAAACATAATCCTAAAATTCATTTGGAAGCACAATAAAACCTTGAATATCCAAAATCATTTTGAGCAACAAAAATAAAGCTGGTGGTATCACTATACCTGATTTTAATCTGTATTACAGAGCCATAGTAACAAACGGCATGGTACAGGCACAAACACAGACATTTAGATCAATGGAACCAAACAGAGGACTCAAATATAAGTACAGGCAGCTATAGTCACCTAACTGTCTACAAAAATTCCAAAACTATTCATTGGAGAAAAGACAGCTTCTTCAACAAATGGGGTTGATAAAAGTGGTTATATATGTAAAAGGATGAAAATAGATCCTTATCTCTCTCCATGCATAAGAATTAAGTCTAAATGGCCAGGCGTGGTGGCGCTCGCCTTTGATCCCAGCACTTGGGAGGCAGAGGTAGGAGGATTGCCATGAGTTCGAGGCCACCCTGAGACTACATAGCTAATTCCAGGTCAGCCTGGACCAGAGTGAGACCCTACCTTGAAAAACCAAAAAAAAAAAAAAAAAAAAAAAAAAAAAATTAAGTCTAAATGGATCAAAGATCTTAATATCAGACCCAAAACTCTGAAACTGCTAGAAGAAAAAGTAAGGGAGCCAGGCGTGGTGGTGCATGCCTTTAATCCCAGCACTCAGAAGGCAGAGGTAGGAGGATTGCCATGAGTTCAAGGACACCCTGAGGTTACATAGTGAATTCCAGGTCAGCCTGATCTAGAGCAAAACCCTACGTCGAAAAACCAAAATAGATAGATAGATAGATAGATAGATAGATAGATAGATAGATAGATAGATAGATAGATAAATAAATGGGCTATGAGACTAAATAGACAGTTCTCAAAAAAAGAAATACAGACTATCTTGGGCTGGAGAGATGGCTTAGTGGCTAAGGCGCCTGCCTGCTAAGCCTAAGAATGCTGGTTCCAATGTCCAGCGGTTCCAATCTCCAGGTCTCACGTTTAGCCAGATGCAAAGTGAGGCAAGGGCGCAATGCTGCACTTGCCCACAAGGGGGCGCACACATCTGGATTTCGTTCACAGCAGCTGAGAGACTGCTGGTGCGCCCATTTCTGTCTCCCTGTCCCTCTCTGTCTATCTCTCTCTCTGTCTCTCTAAAAATAAAATAAAAAATAATTTTAAAAATTTAAAAAAAAAAGAAATACAGACTATCTATAAACATTTAAAAAATGTTCTAGATCCTTAACTAGCATGGAACTGCAACTTAAAACTACTTTGAGATTCCATCTCACTCCTGTCAGAATAGCTATCAAAAAATAAATAAATAAATAAATAAATAAATAAATAAATAAAAATAAATAAATGCCGGGGAGTATGCAGATAAAGAGGAACCCTTCTACACCATTGGTGGGAATGTAATCTGGTACAGGCATTATGGAAATCAGTGTGGAGGTTCCTGAGATAGCTAAAAATAGATTTATCATATGACCCAGCTATACCACTCCTAAGCATATATCCTAAGGACGCATCACACTACCTTAGAGATACCTGTACATCCATGTTTATTACCGCTCTACACAAAATAGCTAGGAAATGGAACCAGCCTAGATGCCCCTCTACTGATGACTAAATAATGAAGATGTGGTACATTTATACAATGGAGAAAAGAACAGTAAAATCTGCAGGGAAATAGATGGACCTGGAAAGGATTCAGTGAGGTAACCCAGGCCCAGAAAGCCAAGAGCCACATGCTCTTGCTTATATGTGGATCTTAGCTACAGATGTTTGGACTTGTGAGTTAGAATAAAATTCAGTATCAGAGGTCAGTACACTAGAAAGGGATTATAAGGGAGGGAGGAGAGGGGGAGTACTTAAGGGGATGGTATTGTATATATGTAAGTAGAAGAACAGATTACTGGGGGTAGAAAGGCTAAGTGCAGTCAGAGAAAGAGACAGAGTAAAGGAAGGGTTGGGGGTGGTTAATCAAAATCTAAGAGGGGGGCTGGAGAGATGGCTTAGCGCTTAAGGCACCTGCCTCCTAAGCCTAAGAACGCTGGTTCCAATCTCCAGGTCCCACGTTTAGCCAGATGCAAAGTGACGCAAGAGTGCAAGGGCACAATGCCACACTTGACTACAAGGGGGCGCCCACATCTGGATTTTGTTTGCAGCAGCTGAGAGGCTGCTGGAGCGCCCATCTCATCTGTCTTCCTCTCCGTCTCTCTGTGTCTCTCTCCCAAAAAAAAAAAAAAAAAAAAAATCTAAGAGGGTATGAATAAGTCATATGCAAACCTGTTTTTTTGGACAATGGCATACCCAGAAGCCATAGATGGTTATTCAGTGCCAGGGATGGGATACTTTCCAGTGAGTTATTGGCCACAGAGGTCATGATGCCCCCAAAATATTACAGGCCATTGCTGAGGCTCTTGGTTTCCCAACAGGAATAGATAGATGCTAGGACCCTACTGCTGAAGATTCCACATGCTTGGCCTGCAAGGTCACTAAGAAATCCTGCTGGAGCTGAGCTGAAAACCAACTCCATGTAGATTGGTCTATAGCTCACAGAAAGCTGGAAACAGGTATGCTGCATGCAGCTCCATGGGAGAAAGAGAAGTTATCAGTGGACACTGTAAGCCTTAAGTTTGGCCAGCCTGGCCAAAAGAGGCAACAGGTGCAATAGTGGCATATTTGTTAGGAAGGAAACCAACCACTCTCTGGACTGGAGGCCCACTCCATGTTAGAGAATACATGCCTGATACTGAAAACCTATGATGGTGGAAGTCATGAGCGCTAGAGGTTTAACACCTGCTGGTGTTTGGCAAAATGCATATAATATGCTGACCAAATTGCCTAGTAAGCTGGGCGTGGTGGTGCACTCCTTTAATCCAAGCACTTAGGAGGCAGAGGTAGGAGGATCACCATGAGTCTGAGACTACATAGTGAATTCCAGGTCAGCCTGGGCTACAGTGAGAACCTACTTTGAAAAACCCGATAATAAAAAAAAGTCTACTTTAATGTTCATACCCATATATTAAAGCTACTCTCATTTTTGGTTAGAGAAGCTTCTCTTTTCGGACAGCAATGACCTCTAGGATGACTCAAAAGGTACCACAGAGCTGAGAAGTAACAAAGGAGTGCTCAGCACTGAAACATCTTTATCACACCTTCCAAGACTCAGCATCTATTGCAGAAGAGGTGGAAGAAAAGAATGTAAGAGCCAAAGGAAGGATAGGACTCCTTACAATGCACTCTTCCAGACACAAAATGGCCTGGACATCCATTACCTCACAGTGCCTGGCACTACCTACACAAGTCCATCATAATAGGAGGAAAAGATGATAACATCAAAATAAAAAGAGGAGAAAAAAAATAAAAAAGACTGATTGAAAGGGGAGGGGATATGATGGAGAGTGGAGTTGTAAAGGGGGAGGGAATTATCATGGTTTACTGTTTACTATTATAGAAGTTGTCGACAATAAAAAAAAATAACTATTCATTGTATCTCATCATGCTGATGTGGCACAGAATACTGTAATTGTGTATATAAAATCTGAGAGCCCCAGCCAGGCGTGGTGGCGCACGCCTTTAATCCCAGCACTCAGGAGGCAGAGGTAGGAGGATCGCTGAGAGTTCGAGGCCACCCTGAGATTATGTAGTTAATTCCAGGTCAGCCTGGACCAGAGTGAAACCCTACCTCGAAAAACCAAAAAAATAAAAATAAAAAATAAATAAAATAAAATAAAATCTGAGAGCAAAACTTGAATGGTCCATCTACATACTCATCTGACAGTCTTCTAAAGCCACAGTGTATTTTATACCTATACAGGTAAACCAGAAAACAAGCTCTTGGTACCTGCCTCTCAAGGAAGAAATAAGAAAGCCAATCTTGTGTAAATGGCTCTTTAATCATTTTACTTTGGGTTAGTTTTCAAAAAATGTTCAGAAACTACAAATTCCTACCTAAGCATTTATTTCCTATCAACTTACTCAATAAACATCCTGTGAAATTGCCTTCTAGGGTTAGGAGTTGGCTCAGTGGGCAAAGTGCCTGCCATGCAATCACGAGGACCAGAGTTCAAAATGCCAGCACCCAAATAAAATGCCAGACATAGTGGTGTAGCCTGTAATCCCAGTGCTGGGGAAGCAGAGACAGGAGGAGCACTGGGACCTTTGGTTAACTTTTCTAGCCAAATTGGTGCTCTCTAAGTTCAGCAAGAGACCCTGTCTCAGAGAACAAGGTAGAAAGGAACAGAGGAAGAAACCAGATGTTGATTTCTGGCCTTGACAGGCACACATGTGCAGCTCACTCACACATATGAATATGCATACACATATGCATATACCCCACATACATATGCACACATAAACACCTACAATGCTTTCCTAAACTTTATGTAAACTTTATACATTCAAATTTAATTTTCCTATTTAATTCCTAATTCAAAAGCATTCAAAGAGCAAAGGGCTTAGAAAGTTATGTCACAACCAATGAATTCATGCAACTAACCTGTACCCCCACAGTTTTAATTGGCAGCAAAAAAGCATTCAGTGAATGTAGACTCGTGATTTGCATGAGCTTCTCCTGGTCCTCTTCTGTTGTACAGGCTTTGACTCTTTGTAAGAGCGTATGAGGCTGTGAAAATCAGAGACATTTATTTGTCAGGTTTCTAGAAATAAGGCATCCATTCTTTTGGCATCTCTATCTTGAATATCTGCATTAATTGGTCTTTAACAGGAGGTCAAATGTGGTACTTCCTTGACATGTACGCTACACCATAAATTCATTCCTCAGGGCTCTCCTGAGAAGTTAAACTTAAGGATAAGAAATGTCATTGAGATTTATAAACATCAAGACTTTAAATCACTATTACCTATTTTTCCCATTTTTAAATACTTTCTCCTGTTGTGGGCTGGAGAGATGGCTTTTGCCTGTAAAGCTAAAGGACCCAGGTTCGATTCCCCAAGACCCATGTAACCCACATGCACAAGGTGGTGCATGCATCTGAAGTTTTACAGTGGCTGAAGGCCCTGGCACGCCCATTCTCTCCCTCTCTCCCTCCCGCCTTCCTTCTTTCTATCTCTCTCAAATAAATAAAATGAAACAAAACTTTAAAAATTAAATATTTTCTCCATTTTTGTCTTTTTAACTGGTGGTTTCTCCCAGCTCATTTATTTATCTTTTACTGGTTTGAAAAAGTTGAATCCTCTATTTCTATTCTTTTATTCATTCCCTTTGAGTGTTAATGCATATACTTAAATAGAATCAATCTTCCTTTCCTTCTGACAAATAATAAAGCTTTATATATTTTTATATACTTTTTTGGGGAGAGGGGTTTCAAGATAGGGTCTCACTGTAGTCCAGGCTGACCTGGAATCCACTTTGTAGTCTCAGGGTGGCCTCAAACTCACAGGATCCTCCTACTTTTGCCTCACTGCTGGGATTAAAGGCATGCCCTACCACGTCCAGCTATTTTCACATACTTTTGGTGTTTTTTGATTTGTTTTGTTTTTTAAAATATATTTTATTTATTTATTTGTTTAAGAGAGAGAGAGAGAGAAAAATGGGCATGCCAGGGCCTCCAGCCACTGCAAATGAACTCCAGATACATGCGCCCCCTTGTACATCTGGCTTAAGTGTGTCCTGGAGAATCGAACCAGGCTCCTTTGGCTTTGCAGGCAAATGCCTTAACCACTAAGCAATCTCTCCAGCCCTTTACATACTTTTAAAAATAAACAACAGGGCTGGAGAAATGGCTTAGCATGTGGTGGCGCACACCTTTAATCTCAGCACTCGGGGAGGAGAGGTAGGAGGATCGCCATGAATTTGAGGCCAGCCCGAGACAACATAGTGAATTCCAGGTCAGCCTGGACTAGAGCAAGACCCTACCTCAAAAAACAAAAAAAAAAAAAAAAGTTTTTAAAGTAAATTGGCATATATAGTGTGAGTTAAAAATATTACTGGGGGGCTGGGGAGATGGCTTAGCAGTTAAAGCACTTTCCTGCAAAGCCAAAGGATCCAGGTTTGATTTCCCCAAACCCATGTAAGCCAGATGCACAAGGTTGTGCCCATTCTCTCTCTCTGCCTCTTTTTCTGTTGCTAATAAATAAAAACAAAACCAAAAAATTAAAAATAAACAAAAAAAGGGCTAGAGAGATGGCTTAACAGCTAAGGCGCTTGCCTGCAAAGCCTAAGGACCCAGGTTTGATTCCCAGTACCCACATAAGCCAGACACACAAGATGGCAGGTGTCTGGAGTTCGTTTGCAGTGGCTAGTGGCTCTAGTTTGCTTGTTCTCTATCTGCCTCTCTCTCTCTCTCTCTCTCTCTCTCTCTCTCTCAGTATATGTCAAATAAAGTTAGAAATTTTTACAAAATTATAAAAAAGAACAAAAAAGAACAAAAATACATTATAATAACTATTATGCAGTCCACTTATGCAGTCAGTGTTTGTTTCAGCTTTACCTATTTACCATTTTCTTCTTTTTTAATTTTATTTATTAGAGACAGAAGGAGGGAGGGAGAAAGAAAATGGGTGTGCCAGGGCTTCTTCTAGCCACTGCAAACAAACTCCAGATGCATACACCACCTTGTGCATCTGGCTTACATGGGATCTGGAGAATCAAACCCAGGTCCTTAGGCTTCAAAGGCAAGTGCCCTGACCACTAAGCCATCTCTCCAGCCCCCTATTTACCATTTTTGTTGCTTACTGTACATCTAACATTTTCCTCCTGCTATTTTCTTTCCTAAAGTTGGTTCTTCAAAATAGTTATTTCTCTATCTGGGATATTGGGATCCCTACTCAGACTAAATCAGAAATTGTATGGAAATAAGCAAAAATATTATACTTCAAAGGCTCTTTCAAGAGTCAAAAATGTGGTAGATGCTGTAATCCTAGTTAGTACTAAGGAGAGTGACCCAGGATGATCATGACCCTTTCTCAAAAAAACAAAAAGTAATGAAAAACCTCAGGTATTTAAGCCAGCCTTTGCTTTAGTTCCTTAAATAATGGGCTATTGGCAATAAATTCTACTTATCTGAAAAGTTAATTTTGCCCCAGTTTTTAAGACCATTTAACTGTGCACTAGTTCTTTTTCCAGGTACTTTTAACATCTTGCTTTCAGTGTAGCAATCTTTCCTATATAGGTATTCCATCTTATCTCTGCTACAACTCTGTCTGTGGTAGCCTGTCATTTCACCAACAAATGCTTACCACTTATCCAGTTATTTCCTTTATCCAGCTTAACTTGTGTTACATCTGCTGAATCTGAGCTGTCACCTTTCACCAGTTTGGAAAACTATTTTCTATCTACTATGTTCTTCTGGACATATGTTAAAGCTAAACCTCTAGTTCTACTTAACCTCTTCTAATCCTATTTTCTTTTTGATGATTTTCATTTCTTATTTCCTTGTTGCATTTCCAAGGCAGCATCTCATTCTAGCTAAGCTTCGCCTCCAACTCACAGCAATCCCTTTACTTCAGCCTCCCAAGTGCTAGAAATAAAGGCATGTGCCCCCCATCCCCCACCTGGCTCTTTTTGATGGTATCTGAATAATTTCTGAACATGTATCATAGAATTCTCTCTTAATGTATTAATTTCAGTTATTTTTATTTCTAGAGCTCTCTTGCAATCTGCCCAGTTATTATTAGCAATCTCTATAACTCATTATTATCAATAGTTCTTTTATTTCAACATATCCTGTATCATTTACAAGTTTTATCTAAAGTAATTGAGATCCTGTTCTGCAAGTTATTTCTAGCTATTTTCTCTCTCATTCATAGTACCTTATTTCTATATGTGGTTTTTACTTTTGCTTTTTTTCTGGTTTTTTGAGGTAGGGTTTCACTCTATCCCAGGCTGACCTGGAATTCACTATTTAGTCTCAGGGTAGCCTTGAATTCATGGCAATCCTCCTACCTCTGCCTCCCAAGTGCTGGGATTAAAAGTGTGCACCAGGGGCTGGAGAGATAGCTTAACGGGTAAGGCGCCTGCCTGCTAAGCATAAGAACACTTGTTGGATTCTCCAGGTCCCATGTTTAGCCAGATGCAAAGTGACACAAGGGCACAATGCTACACTTGCCCACAAGGGAATTCGTTCACAGCGGCTGAGAGGTTGCTGGCACGCCTATTCTGTTTCTCTCTGCAAAAAAAAAGGGGGGGGGAATGCACCACCACGCCCAGCTTTATTTTTGCTTTATGGGAATTCTTTGGGGACTAACTGAAGAATGAGAACACATGCTGATTTTTACCTGACTGCTAGAAGCACTACCATCTACTTTAAATTAAAATCCTTAGCTTGTAGTTTTCAAACCACACAGGTTATGAATTAATGTCCCATATCTGAAGGCCTGGGAAACTTCTACTCCACAATTTGAAGCTGAAGTATTGGTAAGTAAGATCTCTATTTAATTCCCAGTTCTTGTTGCACCAGCTCTTGCTGGTCTCATATTGAGACATCAATGTATGAGTAAAATGGTTAAAATCAAAGCCCCAGACAACACAGAACTAGTAGTTGCCTTCAGAGGAGCAGAGCTTTGGCTTCTTGAACTGATACTTGCAATTCATTCCGAAGTTAAAGAATTTCCCTTGCAAAACATGAAAGAATGTCTTATTTTAACTAGTATTTTTTTAAGGATGGAGGACATTCAGTCTTATTTGGCTAGAAACAGAAGTCTATCTAAGAGTCTCTGGATAAAGTTTCTTCATAGTCATTCCAAGTTTGTACTACTCTGAATTTTCAAATAATGAAACCCTTAATACAAGAATACAACATAGCTGGGCGTGGTGGCGCACGCCTTTAATCCCAGCACTCGGGAGGCAGAGGTAGGAGGATCGCCGTGAGTTCGAGGCCACCCTGAGACTACATAGTTAATTCCAGGTCAGCCTGGACCAGAGTGAGACCCTACTTCGAAAAACAAAACAAAACAAAAAAAAAAAGAATACAACAGTAATCTATTCAATTCCTTGTACTGACTATATATATATATATATATATATATATATGTAATTATTACCTTCTTAACACTTGCAGAAAAATCAGCTACTATTTTCAAAATATTGTTGGTTTCTGGAAAGTCTTTACAAATATAAGGTTCTTCAGCACATATTACTCTGATCGCCAGACCAGGACCTAAAAGTAATTATAATATTGAACATAAAAATTTATATTTAAAAATGTAACAGAAAGCTGCCACTATTTCCAAAATATAAAATCCTTATAAAGTTAAAATCCAGCTGCTATAAGGATTTTTGTTCTGGTTTATATTACAATGCTAGATATCAAACCCAGGACTTCAGATATGCTGGGCAAGTGCTCTACCACTGACATATATATCAGGCCCAAGTTAAACTTTTAATTTTTTTAAACATGAGAGAAAGGGAGAAAATGGGTGTGCCAAGGCCTTCAGCTACTGCAAACAAACTCCAGGTGCATGTGCCACCATGTGCATCTGGCTTACGTGGGTACTGGAGTATTGAACCTGGGTCCTTTACAGGAAAGTGTCTCAACCACTAAGCTCTCTCTCTAGACCTAATATATTTTTTTTAACAGACCAAAGGAATACAAGGTATTTATACTTTTGTGTACAGCAAGTCTGTCACTTAATGGGGTGAAATAGCAGTTCAATAAAAACAAGAAGGACTGGAGAGATGGCTTAGCACATGTCTACGAAGCCTAAAGATCCAGGTTTGATTCCCCAGGTCCCACGGCCAGATGTACATGGTGGCACCTGCGTCTGGAGTTTGTTTGCAATGGCTGGAAGCCCTGGTGCACCCATTCTCCCTCTCTCTTCCTCTCTCTCTCTCTGTCTCTAAGTGGATATTGGAAAATTAAACCTATGTCATCAGACTTTGTAAGAAAGTGACTTAAACCACTGAGCCACAAACCCAATCTCAGGGTTTGAAGTGTAGCTAAGTAGTATAGCACATGCTTAGCGTGACTCTGGGCTTAATCCCCAAGAACAACAAAAGATGAATATTTCATTTCAAATTTCCCATCGAAATCAATTTTTTTTTCCGAGGTAGGGTCTCACTC
The DNA here is from genome assembly GCA_036365145.1 of Orientallactaga sibirica. Classification (NCBI taxonomy): domain Eukaryota; kingdom Metazoa; phylum Chordata; class Mammalia; order Rodentia; family Dipodidae; genus Orientallactaga; species Orientallactaga sibirica. The sequence goes on along the minus strand of JAEOAD010000008.1, from coordinate 49,461,813 downwards.
TGGCCCAGGCTGACATGGAATTCACTCTGTATTCTCAGGCTGGCCTCGAACTCACAGAGATCCTCCTACCTCTGCCTCCCAAGTGCTGGGATCAAAGGCGTGCACCACCACACCCAGTGAAATCAATTTTTACAAAATATTTTTATTGATTGATTGATTGATTGATTGACTGAGTTGGAGCAAGAATGGATGCACCTGGGCCTCTTGCCACTGCAAAGGAACTCCAGATGCCTGTGCCACTTGTATATCTGGCTTTACATGAGTACTGGGGAACTGAACCAGGGCCAGGTAAGCTTTGCAAGCAAGAGCCTTTAGCCTCTATGTTATCCCCACCCCACCCCCGTCCCCTAAATCATCTTTTGTTTTTTTTTAAAGAATGTTTCCATTCTCTCCATACCAATGACTTCTATATCCTAATTTTTTGTTTATTTCAAGGCAGGGCCTAACTCTGTTACCCCAGGCTGGTCTCAACCTCATGATGATCCTCCTATCTCAGCCTCCCCAGTGCTGGGACTAAGCGCATTCATTGCATTTAGCTAGCTTCTAATTTTATAGTTTCTGTCATGACATAAAATTTCCCAACAATTTTTTTTATCTTATTTATTCATTTGAGAGAGTGAGAGAGAGGAAGAGGCAGAGAGAGAGAGAGAGAGAATGGGCACACCAGAGCCCCCAGCCACTGCAAATGAACTCCAGATGCGTGCGCCACCTTGTGCATCTGACTTACATGGGCCCTGGGGAATCAAACCTGGAATCTTTGGCTTTGCAGGAAAGTGCCTTAACTGCTAAGCCATCTCCCCAACCCCCCCAATAATATTTTTAACTCACACTATATATGCCATTTTACTTTAAAAACCTTTTTCTTTTTTTGGTTTTTCAAGGTAGGGTCTTGCTCTAGTTCAGGCTGACCTGGAATTCACTATGTTGTCTCAGGCTGGCCTCGAACTCACGGGGATCCTCCTACCTTTGCATCCCGAGTGTTGGGATTAAAGGTGTGCACCACCACGACCGGCTTTTAAAAACTTTTTATTAAGTAAATTTTCTAACATACACAAACATAAACAAAAATAATGAGGCACCTTATATTATACAATTGCTACTAAAGAAAAGTAGTATGCAGTTAAAAAAAAAAAAAGCAGGCTGGGTGGTGGCACACACCTTTAATCCCAGCACTTGGGAAGCTAAGCTAGGAGGACTGCCATGAGTTCAAGGCCAGCCTGAGACTACATAGTGAATTTCAGGCCAGCCTGGGCTAGAGTGAGACCCTACCTCAAAAAAAAAAAAAAAGGCCAGGCGTGGTGGCGCACGCCTTTAATCCCAGCACTCGGGAGGCAGAGGTAGGAGGATCGCCGAGAGTTCGAGGCCACCCTGAGACTACATAGTTAATTCCAGGTCAGCCTGGACCAGAGTGAGACCCTACCTCACAAAACCAAAAAAAAACAAAAACAAAAACAAAAAAAAAAAAAAAAAAAAAAAAAAAAAAAAAGCTAAAAGGGTCTGGGGATGTGGCTCAGTTAGAAGAATGTGTGTCTAGCATGCATGAGGCCTTGATTTTCTATCCTTAGTATAAAGCAGACATGGTTGTGTATATACACCTGTAATCCCAGGACTAGAAAAGTGAAGGCAGGAGAATTAGAAATTGACATGTGAAGCCAGCCTGGACTACATGAGATTATCTTAAAGAAGGGGTCATGTGATTAATGGCAAAAGATGTGAACTAGTATTTCTATTTTATCACAAGGCATGCCTGGATCTCAGTTTCTGCTGCCTTGCTACAACAGAAAAAGTATCACTTGAAATGCCTAATTATAAGCAAAACAATAGCTATATCCATTTTTTTAGTCACTGTGAGTTCAAGGCCACCCTGAGACTAAAGAGTAAATTCCAGGTCAGCCTGTGCTTGAGCAAAACCCTACCTCTAAAAAACAAAAAAATAAAGAAAGAAAATTCAATATATAAAATAGACTTTAAAAATATCACATAAGGACTGGAGAGATGGTTTAGTGGTTCAGGTGTTTGCCTGCAAAGCCTAAGGACTCATATTCAACTCTCCAGATCCCACATAAGCCAGACACACAAAGGTGAGACAAGCACAAAGTCGCACATGCCCACTAGATGGCTCAAGGGTCTGGAGTTCAATTGCAGTGGCTGAGGCCATGGTGCACTAATTCTTTGTATATCTCTGTCTGTCTGTCTCTCCCTTTCTCTCTTAAAAAAAAAAAAAAAATCATAGCCGGGCGTGGTGGCGCACGCCTTTAATCCCAGCACTCGGGAGGCAGAGGTAGGAGGATTGCCAAGAGTTCGAGGCCACCCTGAGACTACATAGTGAATTCCAGGTCAGCCTGGACCAGAGTGAGACCCTACCTTGCAAAAAACCAAAAAAAAAAAAAAAAAAAAAAAAAAAAATCACTTAAGACTAGATAAAATGATGATCAAGGATACAAATAATTTGCCTCTCTTTACTAACATTTGCCAAACATCCATTGCCGGCTTATGGGTAGGAACTGAAGATAATGAATTCCTAAGCTAATTAATTCTAATATTGTTTATGAAGGCAATATGGTAGTTAAGAGTATAAACTCTTATTTTTGGTGATAAGGCCCATTTGTGTACTTTCTATCCTGTAACTCTACAGGTGTGCATGGCCATGCCCAGTTGTTTACATGCTTTCTGGAAAATCAAAATTGGGCAAATCAGGCCCTCTCACGCCCTCATGTACAAACATTCTTACCCATTGAGCCACCTTCCCAGCTGAAGAGAACTAAGTTTTAATCCTCTTATCTTCCCTGGAATACATTATCTCCCCCCCTCCCACCCTCACACACACACTATAAAGAAAAGGAAAAACAAAAGAACAGGGCTGGAGAGGTGGCTCAGAGGTTAAGGTACTTGCCTGAAAAACCCAATGACCCTGTTCAATTCCCTTGTACCCACATAGAGCCAGATGAACTAAGTAACACATGCATCTGGAGTTCGTTTGCAGCGGCACATCCATTCTCTCTCTCTCTCTCTCTCTCTGTTTGCAAATAAATAAACATTTTTTAAAAAACATATCCTAGCCGGGCGTGGTGGCACAGGCCTTTAATCCCAGCACTCAGGAAGCAGAGGTAGGAGGATCACCGAGAGTTCAAGGCCACCCTGAGACTACATAGTTAATTCCAGGTCAGCCTGAATCAGTGTGAGACCCTACCTCGCAAAAAACAAACAAACATAAAATTAAAAAAATATATATATATATATCCTAGGCCGGGCGTGGTGGTGCACGCCTTTAATGCCAGCACTTGGGAGGCAGAGGTAGGAGGATAGCCATGAGTTCAAGGCCACCCTGAGACTACATAGTTAATTTAAGGTCAATCTGGACCAGAGTGAGACCCTACCTGGAAATTAAAAAAAAAAAAAAAAAAAAAAAAAAAACATATCCTAGGGCTGGAGAGATGGCTTAGCAGTTAAGGTGCATGCCTGCTAAGCCCAAGAACACCCATTCGATTCTCCGGGTCCCATGTTTAGCCAGACGCAAAGTGACACGAGGGCTCATGTGTCTAGAATTTGTTCATAGCAGCTGAGAGGCTGCTGGCGTGCCCATTCTCTGTCTCTGTTTCCCTCTGACTCTAAAAAAAAAAAAAATCCTAACAATCCTGCCTGTACCACTAAGACTTGTGTACCAATGTTCTGAAACTATCTCTATGCCTTAGTTTCTCACCTGACAGCAACATTATATGTCAGTTTCCTAAGAATCATACAATATCTAAATACAATGCTGAGTGACAAATAAAATGACACAAATATAGTAGGCACACAAAAGAATTGGTTCCCTAGCCATCCTTTCCACTCATGTTGCATATTCCCTGAAAAGACAAATTATTTGGAATTATCTCAAGTGAGTTCATATGAAGGCCTAAAAACAAATCAAACAAAACTGAACTGTGATTTTTTTTTTACCTGGAAAAGGATGCCTAGAAACTAAGTCTTCTGGAAGTCCAAGTTCTCTGCCTAAAATTCTTACTTCATCTTTATGAAAATCTTTCAGAGGCTCTATTACTTTTCCCTATAGGAAGAAAAAAAATGCCAATTAATGTAAGTTAGCAATCAAAGTGACTATGACTCGAAAACAAAGGATAAGTGATTTACTTATGTTGTTATCATTCTCCTTAGAATAAAAATCTGTTTCAGGGCTAGAGAAATGGCTTAGCAGTTAAGGCCTAAGGACCCAGGTTCGATTTCCCAGTACCCACATATACCACATGCACAAAGTGGCGCTCATGTCTGGAGTTCATTTACAGTGGCTAGAGACCCTGACATGCCTATTCTATCAGCCTCTTTCTCCCTCTCAAATACATAAAAAATATTTTGAAAAAAATGTTGTCTCCAACCTAGATATGCCTATTAAGACCAGCCACTGGAAGGCCAATGTAAGAAAATCATAAGTTTGAGTACAATCAAAGCATCAGGGACTGTCTCAAAACCCGCAAAATAAGCCAGGCATGGTGGCGCACCCCTTTAATCCCAGCACTTGGGAGGCAGAGGTAGGAGGATCACCATGAGTTCAAGGCTACCCTGAGACTACATAGTGAATTCCAGGTCAGCCTGGGATAGAGTGAGACCCTACCTTGAAAAACAAAACAAAACAAAATAAAACAAAACAAAAAAAAAACCCACAAAATAAAAATAAATGTCTTTAAAAATGTATCTTTAAACTTTTTCTTCCTATATGCTTACAAAGAATTAGATGAATGTTTTAGTGCTAGCCACGTTCTTCCTTGAAACACATGGTGAGCACAAACTTTTTAAATAAATTTTTTATATTTTTTTATTTTTTTGATTTTTTGAGGTAGGGTCTTGCTCTAGCCCAGGCTGACCTGGAATTCACTATGTAGTCTCAGGGTGGCCTCGAACTCAATGTGATTCTCCTACCTCTACCTCCTGAGTGCTGGGATTAAAGATTTTTATTAGCTGGACATGGTGGCGCACACCTTTAATTCCAGCACTAGGGAGGCAGAGGTAGGAGAATCACATTGAGTTCGAGGCCACCCTGAGACTACATAGTGAATTCCAGGTCAGCCTGGGCTAGAGCAAGACCCTACCTCGAAACCCCCCCAAAACAAACAAACAAACAAAATGCCAGGATAAACTAACCCAGAAACTTCTGATCTACTTCTCAATAAGAAATAAGGCAAGTTGGGCTGGAGAGAAGGCTTAGTGGTTAAGGCGCTTGCTTGCAATGCCTAACGGCCCAGGGCTTAATGCCCCACAAAGTAGTTCATGCCTCTGGAGCTCATTTGCAGTGGCTAGAGGCCCTGGCACACCCATTCTCTCTCATTCTCATTCATTCTCTCCTCCTTCAAATAAGTAGTTTTTAAAAAAGAAACAAGGCAATTAAAAAGATATAACATTGCCAGGCATGGTGGCACATGCCTTTAATCCCAGAACTCAGGAGACAGAGTTAGGAAGATTGCTGAAAGTTCAAGGCCACCCTGAGACTACACAGTAAATTCCAGGTCAGCCTGGGCTTAGAGTGAGATACTACCTCGAAAAACTAAAAAACTTAAAATAAATATGTTTTTATTATATATTATATATAATGATATATATATGTATATATATATAACATTAATGCTTCAAATTTAAAACTTTCAAAATGATTTCATCAAGAAAACAAAATGGCAACTCTCAGAATGGAAGTAAATATCTCCAACCCATATATCTAATAAAATTTACAAATAGATAAGAACAAACTTTCCTTTATGGTACACTAATGGCAATCTACATATGAAAAAATATTCAACATCATTAGCTATTATAGAAATGCAAGCTGGGTGTGGTGGCTCACACCTTTAATCCCAGCACTCAGGAGGCAAAGGTAGGAGGATCACCGTGAGTTCGAGGCCACCCTGAGACTACTACTACCTAGTTAATTCTAGGTCAGCCTGGGCCAGAGTGAGACCGTACCTCGAAAAAAAAAAAAAAAAAAAAAAAAAAAAAAAAAAAGAAATGCAAATCAAAACTACAATGAGCCTGGCATGGTAGTGCCACCTGGCATCTCAGTACTGGAGAGGCTGAGTTGGAAGGATGGCTCAAGGACAGTATAGACTACATAGGAAAACAATGTCTCATAAAACAAAAGAAAAGGAGATAGACCTTAAGATGCACAAAGATAACTAAAGTCAATAGTGACATACCTATGAGGTTGGCTACTATTTTAAAAAATACAAAATAGGGCCGGGCATGGTGGCGCACACCTTTAATCCCAGCATTTGGGAGGCAGAGGTAGGAGGATCACTGTGAGTTGAAGACCACCCTGAGATTACATAGTGAATTCCAGGTCAGCCTGCACAAGCGTCCCTATCTCAAAAAAAAAAAAAAAAAAAAAAAAAAAAGGGAATAGATAGACAGATCGGTGATAAAAGTTACTTGCTTGCAGAGCCTGATGGACTGGGTTCAATTCTCTAGTACTCACATAAAGCCAGATGCACAAAATGGCACATGCAGCTGGAGTTCATTTAGTGGCAAAAAGCCTTGGCATACACTCTCCTCCTCTTTCTCATTCATTCTCTCCCTCTCTCTGCTTGTAAATAATTATTTTAAAAATTAAAATAGCACAATTGGAGAGATGGTTCAGCAGTTAAGGCATTTTCCAGCAAAGTCTAAGGACCCAGGTTCAATTCCCCAGTACCCACATAAAGCCAGATACACAAGGTAGCGCATAAGTATGGAGTTGGTTAGCAGTAGTTAGAGGCCCTGGCATGCCCATATTCTCTATCTGCCTCTCTCAATAAATAAATTAAAAAAAAAAAATCCAAGCATGGTGGCGCATGCCTTTAATCCCAGAAGGCAGAAGTAGGAGGATTGCCATAAATTCAATGCCCCCTGAGACTACATACTGAATTCCCGGTCAGCCTGAGCTAGAGTGGGATCCTACCTCAAAAAACAAAATAAATAAATAAACAAATAAATAATAAAATAAAATAGGGTTGGAGAGATGCCTTAGAAGTTAAGGCATTTGCCTGCAAAGCCTAAAGACCCAACTTCGATTTCCCAGTACCCATATAAGCCAAATGCACAAGGTGGCATATGCATCTGTAGTTTGTTTGCAATGGCTAAAGGCCCTGGCGTGACCCCTCCCTCCCTCTTACTCTCTCAAATGTACATATATATATTTGGTTTTTCAAGGTAGGATCTCACTCTAGCATCCAGGCTGATCTGGAATTCACTATGTACTCTCAGACTGGCCTCAAACTCATAGTGATCCTCCTATCTCTGCCTCCCAAGTGTTTGGACTAAAGGCATGTGCCACTACACCTGGCAAATAAAATATTTTTAAAATATAAAAGACAGGGGCCTAGAGATGTCTTAGCAGTTAAGCACCTGCCTGTGAAACCTAAGGACCCTGGTTTGAGGCTCAATTCCCCAGGACCCGTGTAAACCAGATGCACAAGGTGGCGCTTGCATCTGGAGTTCGTTTCCAATGGCTGGAGGTCCTGGCGTGCCCATTCTCTATCTGACTCTTTCCCTCTCTATCTGCTGCTTTCAAATAAATAAAATATAAACAAATAGAAAAATAAAAATAGGAGCTGGAGATCTGGCTTAGTGGTTAAGCGCTTGCCTGTGAAGCCTAAAGACCCAGGTTGAAGGCTCAATTCCCCAGTACCACGTAAGCCAGATGCAGAAGGTTGCGCATGCATCTGGAGTTCGTTTGCAGTGGCTGGAGGCCTGGTACACCCATTCTCTCTCTCTCTTCTGTCACTCTCAAATAAATAAATAAATAAATAATAAAATAAAATAAAAATAAAAAGACAGCTTTCTTTAGAAAGATACAAAATAAGGCTGGAGAGATGGCCTAGCAGTTAAGGCACTTGCCTGTGAAGCCTAAGAACTGTGTTCAAATCTCCAGGTCCCACATAAACCAGACAGTGACACAAGCACGTAATGTTGCACATGTGCACAAGAGGGCACATGTGTCTGGAGTTCGTTTGCAGCGGCTGAAGGCCCTGGCACATGCATTCTTTCTCTTGTCTCAAAATAAATTAGATACATAGACAGACAGACAGAGTGACACAGATGAATGAATAAATAATGTTTCTCTAAACCTATTTTTATTTTTATTTTTGAAGAGAGACACGGAGAGAGACAGAAGGAGAGGGAGAGGGAGACAGAGAATGGGTGCGCCAGCAGTCTCTCAGCTGCTGTGAACGAAATCCAGATGTGTGTGCCCCCTTGTGGGCAAGTGCGGCATTGTGCCCTTGCGTCACTTTGCATCTGGCTAAACGTTGGACCTGGAGATTGGAACCGGGTTCTTAGGCTTAGCAGGCAGTCGCCTTAACCGCTAAGCCATCTCTCCAGCCCTAAGCCTATTTTTAAAAGTTGAAATAAAAAAATAGGGCTGGGCGTGGTGGCACACGCCTTTAATCCCAGTACTCGGGAGGCAGAGGTAGGAGGATCGCCGTGAGTTCAAGGCCACCCTGAGACTACATAGTTAATTCCAGGTCAGCCTGGGCCAGAGTGAGACCCTACCTCGAAAAACCAAAAAAAAATATATATATATATAGCAAATGATGGTAAAGATGCACAGAAAACTAGAATCCTTGTGTACATTTGGTTAGACTGTAAAAAGGTAAAACTACTATGGAAACAGTATGAAGTCCTTCAAACAAAATCAAAAGTTGCCAAACATAGTGGCACATGCCTTTAATCCCATCATTTCGGAGGCTGAGGTAGGAGAATCACTGTAAATTCAAAGGCCACCCTGAGACCACAGAGTAAATTCCAGGTCAGCCTGGGCTAGAGTAAGACCCTACCTTGAAAAAAATATATAACAAAAATATAATATATGACCCAGCCTTGTCACTTCTGGGTATATATCTGTAAGAACAAAAAACAGGGTCTTGAAACACTGTATGTGTACATATGTTTATACCAGTGCTCAGAATACCTAAAAGATGGATGTCCATCAAATAAGCCAACCACAGAAAGACAATACTTGGGGGATAGAGGATCCTATATGATTACACTTGAATTAAGTGTATAAAGTATAAAAATAGAAAATGAAAGCAGAACTATGGTTACCAGGCATTGAGATCGAAAGAAAAGAGAAGTTGTTTAATAGGTATAGTATTTCAATTATGCAAGCTAAAAAAAGGTCAGGAGATGGACTTCACAACAATGTGAATATATATACTTAGTGTTACTGAGCTGTACACTTAGTTAGATGGTAGGGTTTATTTTACAAGGTTTCTACAACAATAACAGCTAAATACAGCTAATAACAAATCTTGGTGAGGACACAGAACAATGGGAACCTTTCTACATTTCTAAATGATTTGGCCACTCTGGAGACCTGGCAATTCATCAAAATGTTTAGTAAAAGAGATAAGGAGCTAGCTCAGCATGAAGACCTGAGTTCTGCCCCCAGCACCCACATGAAAAGCTAAGCATAGGCACACACACACTTGTAACTCCAATCTTGAGAGAGGCAGAGACAAGAGAATCACTGGGTCTTGCTAACCAGCTAGTCTGACCAAATATAAGCAGCTCCAGGTTTATTAAGAGACTCCCTCTGAAGAAAACAAGCCCCTCAAAAGCAAGAGAACAACTGACATTCTAGTCTGGCCTTTGCACATGTGCATACACCATATACACCAAAGACATAAAATTTAAAAACAGGGCTGGAGAGATTTCTCAGTGGTTAAGGCACTTGCCTGCAAAGCCTAAGGACCCAAGTTCAGTTTCCCAGTACCTACACAAAGTCAGATGCACAATGTGGAGCACACATCTGGAGTTCATTTGCAGTGGCTAGAGGCCCTGGTGCCATCCTCCCTCCCTCCCTCCCTCCCTCCCTCCCTCCCTCCCTCCCCCTCCTCTCTCTCTCTTTTCTCCCTCCCTCTCTCTCTCAAATAAATAAAGTACAAAAGGAAAAATAAATAAAATATGAAATTAAAAATTATAATTAAATGTTAAAGTTACTATATGATCTAGCAATTCTTTTTTGTTGTGGTTTTACAATATTTTTTTGGGAGAGAGAGACAGAGAGAGGGGGAGAGGAAGACAGAGATAGGCGTGCCAGCAGCCTCTCATCTGCTGCGAACGAAATATAGATGTGTGCGCCCCCTTGTGGTCAAGTGTGGCATTGCGCCCTTGCGTCACTTTGCATCTGGCTAAACGTGGGACCTGGAGATTGGAACTGGCATTCTTAGGCTTAGGAGGCAGGCGCCTTAACCGCTAAGCCACCTCTCCAGCCCCAATACTTTTATTTTTGGGACAGTCTTATATAGCTCAGGCTGACCTTGAACTTGCTATGTAGCTGAAAGTGGCCTTGAACTCCTGATCCTCCTGCCTGGACCTTGCAAGAATTGGGATTACAGGCATGCACAGCACTTCCAGCCAGCTGTTCTAGCAATTCTATTCTATTCCTATACACTAAAAATAATGAAAATAGACACAAACATATGTAATCAATGTTCATAATATCACTTGAAAGTAACCCAAAAGTTCATTAACTGATAAATAAAATGTACTATATACATATAATGGAATATTATTGGCAATATAAAGAAATAAATTTCTGTTCTTTTTTTTTTTTAATACTAATTTAGTCAGGCATAGTGGCGCATGCCTTTAATCTTAGTATTCGAAAGCAGAGATAGGAGGATCACCGTGAGTTCAAGGCCACCCTGAGACTACATAGCGAATTCCAGGTCAGCCTGGGCCAGAGTGAGACCCTACCTCAAAAAACAAACAAACGAAAATTTTTTAAAAAGATATTTATTTATTTGCAAGCAGAGAAAGAGAGAATGGGCATACCAGAGCTCTAGCCACTGCAAATGAATTGGAGATGCCTGCACCACTTTGTGCATCTGACTTCATGTGGGTACTGGGGAATCAAACCTGAATCATTAGGCTTTGTAGCCAAGTGTCTTAACTGCTCAGCCATCTCTCCAGCCACTCTGCTCTGTTTTGTTTTGAGGCAGGATCTTAAGTCTAGCCTAGGTTGACCTGGAACTCACTTTATAGTCGAGCCTGACTCATGGCAATCTACCTATCTGGGCCTCCCAATTGCTGGGATTAACAGCATGCACCACCATGCCCAGCTTAATATAAAAGAATAAATTTCTAAGCCAGGCGTGGTGGCGCACGCCTTTAATTCCAGTACTTGGGAGGCAGAGGCCATCCTGAGACTAGGTAGTGAATTCCAGGTTAGCCTGGGCTACAGTGAGACCCTACCTCCAAAAAAAAAAAAAAAAAGAATGAACCTTGAAAACATAAGAAGTCAATCATAAAGACCAGATACATGATTCAATGACACAAAGTATTCAGAATAGGTAAAACTATAAAGACAAATTAATTAGTGGTTGCCTAGAGTTGATAGGTGGTTTAGAAGTAGGGCTCAGGAGAATAAAGAATGACTGCTAATGGGTTCAAGTTTCCTTCTGAGGGTAATTAAAATGTTCTACAATTAGACTGCAGTGATGGTTATTCAAGCATGTGACTACTGGCTGGAGAGAAGAAAAGGAAGGAGAAAGAGAAATTTTCTATGCATCTATTTTAAAGATAAGTTTTCATAAGATTTTACCTCTTCTCTCAACTTCCGGATCAGTTCTGTGTCATTGTGATGTGTTTTGATGAGCTCAGCTTTGCCACTTGCAATAAGGGATGCACTTTCAATTAGGTCAGGCCGTAAAGTGCCTTGGGCAAGGAAAACCTCCTCTGGCTTCAGATTCATTTCTCCAATTACTTCATTAGCAATCTATTATTAGTAAGAGCAGAAGAAATCAATTTTTTCAAAACATAGCAAAGTTTAAATTTCTCAGAGTTCTTCAGCAATACCACCCAATTATATCAACACTCACTCCCCCCCCCCAAATCTGCATTCTACATGATTTAGAAGTATATGAATAGCTGGGAGTGGTGGCACACACCTTTAATCCCAGCACTCCAGAGGCAGAGGTAGGAGGATCACCCAGAGTTTGAGGTCACATACATACATAGTGAATTCCAGGCCAGCCTGAACTAGAGTAAGAACCCTACTTTGGAAAACCAAAAAAACAAAAGGATATGAATATATTGGGCTGGAGAGATGCATGCAAAGCCTAAGGACCCATGTTCAACTCTCCAGATCCCATGTAAGCCAGATGCACAAAGGTGAGGCAAGTACAAGCCTGCACATGCCCACTAGGTGGCACAAGCATCTGGAGTTCAATTTCAGTGGCTGAGGCCCTGGCACACCAACTCTCTCTCTAAAATAAAAAAAAATTAAGTATATGAATATTTCCTTTAGGAACCTAAAATAGTCCAGTACCATGTGAAAAATGTCTATACTTAATCAAAATAGTAGCTCAGCTGGGCGTGGTGGCGCACGCCTTTAGTCCCAGCACTCAGGAGGCAGAGATAGGAAAATTGTTGAGAGTTTGAGGCCAGCCTGAGACTACATAGTGAATTCCAGGTTAGCCTGAGCTAGAGTGAGACCCTACCTCAGGGAAAAAAAAAAAAAAAAAAAAAAAAGTAGCTCGGCAACATGCATGCTTCTTAAAAAATATATTTTTTATTTAATTATTTGATAGAAAAAGAGAAAAAAAGGCAAATAAACATAGAGAATGGGCATGCCAGGGCCTCCAGCCATTGCAAATGAACTCCAGACCCATGCACCACCCTGTACATCTGGCTTCATGTGGGTACTAGGGAATTGGACTCAGGTCCTTAGGGTTTGAAGCCAAGTGCCTTAACTACTGAACCATCTCTCCACCCCCATACATGGTATATATATATATGGAATACTTCACAAATTTGTGTGTCATCCTTGTGCAGGGGCCATGCTAATCTTCTCTGTATTGTTCCAATTTTAGTATGTGCTGCCAAAGTGAGCCATATATATATATATATATATATATATATATATATATATATATATACTTTAATATTTTATTTTTATTTATTTATTGGAGAAAGAGGCAGAGAGAAAGGAGAGAGTGGGCACATTAGGGCCTATAGCCACTGCAAATGAACTCCAGACACATGTGCCACCTCGTGTATCTGACTTATGTGGGTCCTAGGGATCAAACCTGGGTCCTTTGGCTTTGCAAGCAAGCACCTTAACTGCTCAGCCATCTCTCCAGCTCCATACATGCTTTTTAAGCCTAAGAGTTTCTATCTATCAGTATGACACCAATATATACTAAAAGTCAAGCCCCAAATAAAAAAGTATCAAAATTAGCAAATCTTGTTACTTGATATAATTTAGAAACTACACTAAAATTTACCTAAAATAGGATACATTGTTTATATAAAAAAAGAAAGTACTGGCGCTGGAAAGATGGCTTAGCAGTTAAGGTTGTTTGCGTGCAAAACCAAAGGACCCAAGTTCAATTCCCCAGGACCCACATAAGCCAGATGCACAAGGGGATGCATGCATCTGGAGTTCTTTTGCAGTGCCTGGAGGCCCTGGTGCACACATTCTTAGTCGCTCTCTCAAAAATAAATAAAACATTATTTTAAGAAAGAAAGAACAAACGAACGAACGAACTGGCCTGCAGAGATGGCTTAGTAGTTAAGCACTTGCCTATGAAGCCTAAGAACCCTGGTTCAAGAATCGATTCCCCAGGACCCATGTAAGCCAGATGCACATGGTATACAAGCACCTGGAGTTTGTTTACCATGGCTGGAGGCCCTGACACGCCCATTCTCTATCTATCTGCCACTTTGTCCGTCTGTCACTCTCAAATAAATAAATAATAAACAAAAAAAAATTTTTTTAAGTACCTTAACAAAAGTATCACCAATGATTTTTCTTTTCTCCTCAGGACTGGTAGTCATGTTTAACGTTTTGCTGATTCTTTTTCGTGGGGTCCTATCTTCATCTGAGATGGGTAAAGTAGTTGTTCCATTATAGAAGGAATGAGCAGCATTTATCACTAGGTGAGATGAAAGGAGCACTTTCAACTATTACGTCTTTAAACTATAAATATCAAATTACAGAAAGATAACAGAAAGGCATCCTGATCTCCCCTACATTTGTCTACATATTCAAAAACTAGCAATAAACCACAAGTTAGAGGGTTCAGATACAGAAATTCATTAAATTTACTCCTTATGAGAATCCCGTAGCCTTTAGAGTGTGGTTTAGGGCCCTATTTTCCCTCTGTTCAGGGTTCAGTGTGCAAGAAGCACAGCCCCAAGAAAGTCAAAGATGCATATACAGAATCAATATCCAGAATGGCTCAAAGAGCAGTTTCTTGAAAAACTGGTATTTATGAATGTATTTAGCAATCTTTGTTGATCTTTTCACCTACATTTTTTTAAATTTTATTTATTTATTTATTTGAGAGAGCAAGACAGGGAAAGAGGCATAGAGAGGGACAGAGGGGGAGAGAATGGGCACGCCAGGGTCTCTAGTCACTGCAAACAAATTCCAGATGCATGTACCATATTGTGCATTTGGCTTATGTGGGTACTGGGGAAATTGAACCAAGGTCCTTTGGCTTTGCAGACAAACACCTTAACTGCTAAGCCATCTCTCCAGCCCTCACCTACATTTTTTTTTTTTTTTTTTTGGTTTTTCGAGGTAGGGTCTTGCTCTAGCCTAGGCTGACCTGGAATTCACTATGTAGTCTCAGGGTGGCCTCGAACTCACAGCAATCCTCCTACCTCTGCCTCCTGAGTGCTGGGATTAAAGGCGTGCACCACGCCCAGCTCCCTCACCTACATTTTTTAAAAGTAAGGAATCAGCCGGACATGGAGGTTGAGGTAGGAGGATCACTAAGTTTGAGGCCAGCCTGAGACTACACAGTCAATTCCAGGTCAGTCTGGGATAGAGCTAGATCCTACCTTGAAAAATAAAATAAAATTAAATAAATAAATAAATAAATAAATAAATAAATAAATAAATAACCAGGCTGAAGTTGTAGCTAGTAAAAAAAAAAAAAAAAAAAGCATTTACCTAACATGTACAAGGCCCTGGGTTCAACCACCAGCACAGCCAAAACTAAGTATGATCTCTATTTAGTAGGACAGCTTAAGTACTGGTAGGCTTCAGCATAAAAGACAAGGCAACAAGGTCCTTTCACTGGTGGGGCGGGCGGGGGAGGGGGTTTCCATCAATGTAGATGTAAGGTCCTTCTCTTAACCTGGTGGATCACCTCAGAGAAGTTAATCTGCTCATGAACATTCTTGTAAACTGAGGACATGGTAGAAGGAGGGAATCATCATTAATCCTTGTTTGTCTTATCTGAACCCTCAGCTACTTTGGTGTTAGTATGCACTAGTAAACCTTAGTCTTCAAATTGGGATGGACAACCACAGCTTGCTCCTGTGCTTAGGAAAAGGGTCTGCTTCCTTATTTTCAACCAATTCTTATTTGAAGTTCACCCAGGGATCCATGCCCAAAAGCAACCCAATGTTTCTGAATCCTGGATCTCCCAGAAATGTGTACCATAAAGTCAGCTTCTTATTGGCTTCATTCCCATTTGCAAACCAAGATTTTTAATCCCTCCATTCTGCTGATCCAGGTTTTTGTGAGGTTGAAATTTCTATAAAATGCCAGGCATGGTGGCGCATGCCTTTAATCCCAGCACTGGGGAGGCAGAGGTAAGAGGATCACTGTGAGTTTGAGGCCAGTGTGACAATAACTAGTGAATTCCATGTCAGCCTTGACTAGATGAAGACCCTATCTCAAAATAAATAAATAAAGAAAGAAAGAAAGAAAATAAGATATCTTTAAGAGCAAATGTTACAGTGGGATGACAAGAACTTAACCGTACACAAAAATGATTGTAAGTCAGATGGGTGTGGTGGAGCATATCTTTAATCTCAGCATTCAGGAGACTGAGGTAGGAGGGTTGCTGTGAGTTCGAGGTTACCCTGAGACTACGTAGTGAATTCCAGGTCAGCCTGGGCTAGAGTGAGACCCTACTATTGTGGAATAAAGGTGGGAAAAGATAACTTTGAGAAACTGACTAGAAGAGAACAAAACGGTAGCCAGAAAATGGTAACTTTACCAATTTAAGTTTAACAGTGCAACAATCAATAGTTTTAGTTCATGTATTTGGACCCCTCTTGAACCGTTTGGGAATTACAATATAAAAATAAAAGATATTTTCAATCTTGAGTTTACCAAAATAAAGACTAGAATTAGATAGCCACAAAGCTTATTTCATTAAATAAGCCCTGACATGTAATTAACTTCCCTGTGATTCACTGATACCTTTGACCTGAATCCCAAGCTTTTTGAGGGCTTCTTCAACAGACTGGCTTTCTCGTTTTCTCATAAAGCCATTATCAATGTGCACAGCAATGACTTGATCTTGGTTCAGAGCACGATTTAGCAAAGCTGTACAAACTGTTGAATCTACACCACCACTGAGTAAAACCTACAAGTAAAATGAAAAGGGGGAAAAAAAAAACTAAACTGAACAGGATAAACAAAAATAAAATAAACACTATCACTTTGTGCCATTAATTAAAAAAACTGTTTAGATCAAAGATACATATTAAAAACAGACCTGGAAGTAATGTAACACAAAAATGGTATGTGCCCAGGCAGCATTCAGCTGAGGGCTCCAACATCACTGACATAAATTTGCAGACCACCAAAGGACAAACTGCTTACCAAAACTTTTGATGTGCCTACTTGCTCTTTTATCTCTCGAATACATTCCAGTTCTCGGTTTTGAACAGTGAATGTCCCACTGCATCCAGCTATATCATAAAGGAAATTCTTCAGTATTACTTTTCCATTTTCTGTAAGGCCAACTTCAGGGTGGAACTGAGCTCCATATAACTTTTTAGATTCATTTGCTATACCTTCATAGGGAAAATAAATCACCAAATGTCTTCATGTTGAAAAGATACAAAAAAAAAATCTACAATTCACCAAAATTTTTCTCTGTAAATATTAAAACTAATATGGCTGACTCAAATTTTAGAGAAAAAAACATGTAATATAAACAAAACTATCCCACTATAATCTTTCTTAAGTCTTCATATAAAAATAAATGAGAGCTGGGCATGGTGGCGCACGCCTTTAATCCCAGCACTTGGGAGGCAGAGGTAGGAGGATCGCCGTGAGTTCAAGGCCACCCTGAGACTGCATAGTTAATTACAGGTCAGCCTGGGCCAGAGTGAGACCCTACCTCGAAAAACCAAAATAAATAAAATAAAATAAAATAAAATAAAATAAAATAAAATAAAATAAAATAAAATAAAATAAAATAAATGAGCTGCAAGACAGTGAAGTCAGTCCTATACACCAAGACTTTAATAATCTCATCTTTAAAAAATTTTTATTTTTTGGAGAGAGACAGAGAGAGAGGGAGAGGAAGATAGATAGAGATGGGCGCGCCAGCAGCCTCTCAGCTGCTGCCAACGAAATCCAGATGCATGCGACAGCTTGTGGTCAAGTGCGGCATTGCGCCCTTGCGTCACTTTGCATCTGGCTAAACATGGGACCTGGAGATTGGAACCGGCGTTCTTAGGCTTAGGAGGCAGGCGCCTTAACCACTAAGCCATCTCTCCAGCCCAATAATCTCATCTTTTAATGCAATGACAATTCAACTTTGGTTCTCAGTTCTATAAAGTTTTCACATTTAATGATTATTCACCAATTTCTTATATTAAAAGAATCTCAGAGCTAGAGAGAAGATTCGGTCATTAAAGGCACTTGCTTGCAAAGCCTGACAGTGCAGGTTCAATTCCCCAGTACCCATGTAAAGCCAGATGCACAAAGTGGCACATGCACCTGGAGTTCATTTTCAGTGTCAAGAAGCCTTGGCACACTCATTCTCTTTCCCTTTCTCTCTCTTTGCAAATAAAAATATATTTATTCATTCATTCAGTTGAGAGAAAGAGAGAATGGATGCACCAGTGCCTCCTCCCACTGAAAACAAACTTCAGATGCACACTTTGACCATCTGGCTTATGTGGATCCTGGGTAATCAAACCCAGGTTGTTAGGCTTTGCAGGCTAGTGACTTAACCACTGAGCTAACTCCTCTGGCCCAAAAAGTATTTTAAGCCGAAGTGATGGCACACACCCTTAATCCCAGCACTCTGGAGGCAAAGGTAGGAGGATTGCCATGAGTTTGAGGCCAGCCTGAGAGTACATATTGAATTCCAGGTCAGCCTGGGCTAGAGCAAAACCTTACCTCGAAAAAAAAAGGGGGGGGGACAATTTTCTTATTTTCCTAAATCACAGAAGTATAGCCATCTATGTTTGAAAGTCCATATTAAGAGAAACATTTTTAGTGGAGTAGGTGGCTCATGCCTTTAATCTCAGCACTTTGGAGGCAGAGGTAGAAGGATTGCCAGAAGTTTGAGGCCACCCTGAGACTACATAGTGAATTCCAGGTCAGCCTGGGTAGTAAGAACCTACCTCGAAAAACCAAAAAATAAAATAATAAACAAATCAACAACAACAACAACAAAAGATAGAACATTTTTAAGTGAGGTATGGAAGACACGCCTAAAATTCCAGCACTCCAGAGACTAAGACAGGACTATTACTTTGAGTTTGTAGCCAACCTATGCTACACAGTAAGTTCCAGATAGCATGGGCTACTTGAGACCCTGTGTTAAAAACAAAGAAGCAAAAAGAAAAAAAAAAAGTTGTTTGTTTGTTTTCGAGGTAAATTCTCGCTCTAGCCCAGGCTGACCTGGAATTCACTCTATATTCTCAGGGTGGCCTCAAACTCACAGCAATAATCCTACCTCTGCCTCCTGAATGCTGGGATTAAAGGCTTGCGCCACCATGCCTGGCAAAAAAAAGTATTTTAAAACAGTATGTGACTTCTGGATAATTCTTTTTTATTTTTTTTGGGGGGGGTGGTTTCCAAGGTAGGGTCTCACTCTAGCTCAGGCTGACCTGGAACTCACTATGTAATCTCAGGGTGGCCTCAAACTCATGGCAATCCTCCTACCTCTGCCTCCCAAGTGCTGGGATTAAAGGCGTGCACTACCACGCCTGGCAAAAAAAAAAAATTTTAAAACAGTATGTGACTTCTGGATAATTCTAAGATTAAATTCCCGAAAAGAGTACAACTGATTCTATCTCACTGACAACAGGAATACTCATATACAATCATACATTTGCTCTGAAAAACTTGTTAAAATGAGGTCTGAGGAATTTATAACTCTCACCTGCTATGATGTTCCCCGAACGTGCCACAACCTTGAATCCGTCAGCTACTTTGTCTACACTGTCTCCATGTGTGAGTAAAACAACTTCTTCCTTCTGAAGGCCCCTTAACATATAAAAACTACAATGTTACACACAAATATCTTCGTAAAAAATACGACTAATAGGTTATTTTGCCTTTGAAAAACAAGTTCCCCATGTTTAGATCAAGAAAAGAGGAAAAAAGTAATTAACAGTACAACACTATTAGACTTTAAATGTATTCTATTATAAATAAATAGGGTTGAAAAGTTAACTTAGCAGTTAAGGCACTTGCCTATAAGGCCTAAGAACCCAATTACCCAGTACCCACATAAGCCAAATGTACAAGGTGGTGCAAAGTCTAGAGTTTGTTTGCAGTGATTGGAGGCCCTGGCACACCCATTCTCTATCTACCACTCTCTCACCCTCTCTCAAATAAATAAATAAATAAATAAATAAATAAATAAATAAATAAATAAATAAATAAAATATATAAATAAAGACAATAAAGTATATTGACTCTCAGAAAGAGACTATTCAGGGCTGGAGACATGGCTCAGTGGTTAAAGACACTTGCTTGTAAAGACAGATGACCCAGGTTCACTTACCCAGTACCCATGTAAAGCCAGATGCACTAAGTGGCCCAAGCATCTGTAATTCATTTGTAGTGGCAGGAGTCCCTGGTATGTATGTATGCATGCATGAATGCATGAATGCACGCACGCACGCACGCACGCACACACACACACATACACACACACAGAGTGTCTTCAGTTAGGGTCTCTCTCAAATAAATAAATATTTTTTTAAAAAGACACAAGTCCACAAAATGGCCTGGATATCCATGACCTCGCAGTGCCTGTACTACCTACACAAAACCCTCATAATAGGAGGAAAAGATGATGACATCAAAATAAAAGAGAGACTAATTGAGAGGGAGAGGGGATATGATGGAAAGTGGATTTGTGAAGGGGAAAGTAGAGGAGGGGAGGGAATTATCATCGTTTATTATCTATAATTATGGAAGTTGTCAATAAAAAAAGATTTTAGACCAGCTGTGGTGGCGCACGCCTTTAATCCCAGTTTATAAAAGAAGCAATTCACAAAACTTGAAAACTAAAACAAGTACATGTACATGAATGAGATTTGAAAACAAAAACAAAAAAATTGAGGGGCCAATAAAATAATAAAATTATATTTCAACATTACATTTCTATTAGAATATAAAACACAAGGTAATACATATATTCTCAATCTCTAACGAAAATAACTTAAAAAATAAAAAGGCTTAGCCAGGTGTGGTGGCACATGCCTAATCCCAACACTTGGAAAGCAAAGATAGGAGGACTGGGGGGCCAGCCTGGGACTATATAGTGAATTCCAGGTCAGCCAGAGCTAGGTAAGACCCTACATTGAAAAACCAATAAGCCAGACATGGTGGCACATGCCTTTAATCCCAGCATTCAGGATCATCGTGAGTTTGAGGCCACCCTGAGACTACACAGTTAATTCTAGGTCAGCCTGGGCCAGAGTGAGACCCTACCTCAAATAAAAACAAAAGGCCGGGCATGGTGGTACACGCCTTTAACTCTAGCACTTGGAGGCAGAGATAGGAGGATCGCCATGAGATCGAGGCCATCCTGAGACTACATAGTGAATTCCAGGTCAGCCTGAACTAGAGTGAGACTCTACCTCGGAAAACCTAAATAAATAAATAAATAAATAAATAAATAAATAAATAAATAAATAAATGGAGGCTGGAGAGATGGCTTAGCAGTTAAAGGCGCTTGCCTGCAAAGCCAGCCATTACAAGTTCAATTCCCCAACATCCATGTAAAACCAGACACACAAAGTGGTGTATGTGTCGACAGTTTGTGTGCAGTGGCAAGAATCCCTAGCACCTCCATATTCATTCTCTTTCTCATTCTGTGTGTGTCCCTAATAAACGAATAAAAATATTTTTAAAACAGTAAAAAGAAAAAGGGGCATATGTATGGAGGTTTTTGCAATAACAGGAGACCTTGGTGCACCCATCAACACTCTCAAATAAATAAATAAACTTTTTTTTTTTTTTTGGTTTTGCAAGGTAGGGTCTCACTCTGGTCTAGGCTGACCTGGAATTAACTATGTAGTCTCAGGGTGGCCTCGAACTCATGGTGATCCTCCTACCTCTGCCTCCCGAGTGCTGGGATTAAAGGCGTGCCCCACCATGCCTGGCTATAAATAAACTTTTTAAAAAAGAAATAAATAGGGACTAGAGAGATGGCTCAAAAGTTAAGGCACTTAACTACAATGTCTAACAACTCAGGATCAATTTCACAGTGCCCATGTAAAGCAAGATGCACAAAGTAGTGCATGCATGTGGAGCTAGTTAGCAGTGGCAGGAGACCCTAGTGTGCCCATTCTTATATCCAATCTCTCTGCTTGCAAATAAATAAATGAAATGTTAAAAAATAAATAGGGGTGGGAGAGATGGCTTAGCAGTTAAGGCAGTTGCCTGCAAAGCCAAAGGATCCTGGTTCAGTTTTCCAGGACCCGTGTAATGCAGATGGCACAAGGAGGCACATGCATCTGGACTTCGTTTGCAGTGGCTGGAGGCCCTGGTGCAGCCATTCTCTCTCTCTCTCTCACATAAATTAATTTATTAAAAAATATATTTTATAAATAAGTAAATAAATAAAAAGAACATAGTAATAAACCAAACATGGTGGCTCATGCCTATAATCTTAGCACTCGAGAGGCAGGCAAATTGCCATGTGTACAAGACTAGACTGGTTTACATTGTAAATTCAAGACAGCCTAGGCTGAGCTGGGGCGATGGCACACCAGGGGAGATGGCACACCAGGGGAGATGGCTCAACAATTAAAGGTACTTGCCTGAAAAGCCTGATGGCCAGGTTTGATTCCCCAGTACCCACATAAAACGAGATGCACAAAGTGGCACATGCGTCTGGAGTTTGCTTGCAGTGGGCAAGAGACCCTGGTATGCCCAAACTCACTATCTTTGTCTCTCTCAAATAATAAAATAAAAATAAAAATCTAGAGCTGGGGGCTGGAGAGATGGCTTAGCGGTTTAGGCGCCTGCCTGCTAAGCCTAAAGAAAGCCAGTTCCATTCTCCAGGTCCCACATTTAGCCAGATGCAAAGTGATGCAAGGGCGCAATGCTGTACTTGCCCACAAGAGGGTGCACGGATCTGGAGTTCGTTCACAGCGGCTAAGAGGCTGTTGGCACGCCCATTCTCTATCTGTCTCCCTCTCCCTGTCTTTCTTTCTCTCTCTCCAAAAAAAAAAAAATCTAGAGCTGGGCATGGGGGTGAACGTCTTTAATCACAGCACTTGGGAGGCGGAGGTAAGAGAATAGCCCTGAGTTTGAGACCACCCTGAGACTACATAGTGAATTGCAGATCAGCCTGGGCTAGAGACTCTACCTCGAAAAACCAAAAAAAAAAAAAAAAAAAAACCTAAGCCAGGCATGGTGGCACATGTCTTTAATCCTAGCACTGGGGAGGCAGAAGTAGGAGGATCACTGTGAGTTTGAGGCCACCCTGAGACTACATAGTGAATTCCAGGTCAGCCTGAGTTATGGTGAGACCCTACCTCAGAAAAAAAAAAAAAAAAAAAGAATCTAGGCAACACAGGTGAGTAGGAAGGAAATAAAACACGTGTTAATAATGAGTTTAGCAAATAGATGGCTAAGTACCCAACCTGTAAGAAGTGCAGGAGGAGATATACATATAACAGATGCCAGCCAGACAGTTTAAAACTATTCATTTAGGCTGGGCAGAGGATTGCTGTGTGTTCAAGGCCACCCTAAGACTTGAATTCCAGGTCAGTCTGAGCTAGAGTGAGACCCTACCTCAAAAAAATAAAACAAAAAAAAAGGAGCTGGGCATGGTGGCACACACCTTTAATCCCAGCACGTGGCAGAGGTAGGAGGGTCGCCATGAATTCAAGGCCACCCTGAGACTACATAGTTAATTTCAGGTCAGCCTGGACCAGAGTGAGACCCTACCTCGAAAAACCAAAAAAAAAAAAAAATAGGGCTGGAGAGATGGCTTAGCAGTTAAGGCATTTGCCTGCAAAGCCAAAGGATCCTGGTTCGATTTTCCAGGACCCACGTTAATCCAGATGCACAAGGGTACACATGCATCTGGAGTTGTTTGCAGTGACTGGAGGTCCTGATGCATCCAATCTCCCTGCCCTGCCCCCCACCTCTTTCTTTCTCCCTCAAATATATATATATACATACACACACAGGCTGGAGAGATGGCTTAGTGGTTAAGGTACCTGCCTGGCAAGCCCAAGAATGCCTGCTCGATTCTCTAGGTCCCACATTTAGCCAGACGCAAAAAGTCACGCAAGAGCATAATGCCGCACTTGCTCACAAGGGAGTGCACGTGTCTAGAGTTCATTCATAGTGGATGAGAGGCCGCTGGCACGCCCATTCTCTGTCTGTCTGTCTCTCTCTCTCTCTCTCAAAACAAATTATTCATTTGTCACATCTAGCATACGAATGTATCATACTTCATCTAAAAGGGAAAACTAAACCTGGCATGATGGTACACACCTTTTGTCCCAGTACTGGAAGGCTGAGGCAAGAGGATCATTACTTTGTGGCTACCTTAGGCTACCCAGCAAAACTCTCTCAATAAAAAGAAAAAGGGCAGGCAAGTGTCTCAAAAAGAAAAAGAGGCCGGGTGCATGGTGGTGCATGCCTTTAATCCCAGCACTTGGGAGGCAGAGGCAGGAGGATCACCATGAGTTTGAGGCCACCCTGAGACTACATAGTGAATTCCAGGTCAGCCTGAGCTATAGTGAGACCCTACCTCGAAAAAAAAAAAATTAAAAAAATAAAAAATAAAAATAAAATAAAATAAAAGAGGGCTGGAAGCAGTTAAGGCGCTTACCACAAAGCCTAAGGACACAGGTTCAATCCCCCAGTACTCATGTAAACCAGATGTACCAAGTGATCCATATGTTTCATTTCATTTCCAATGGCTGGAGACCCTAGCAAACCCATATTCGTTCTCTCTTTCTAAAAAATAAATATTAAAAAAAAAATTGGGCTAGAAAGATGGCTTAATGGTTAAAACTAAACCTGGCAGATTTGATTCCTCCCAATACCCAAAACTCGAGTTCATTTGAGCCAGATTGAAATCTTTTCCTCTCAATGTCTCC
Source organism: Orientallactaga sibirica (assembly GCA_036365145.1). Taxonomy (NCBI): domain Eukaryota; kingdom Metazoa; phylum Chordata; class Mammalia; order Rodentia; family Dipodidae; genus Orientallactaga; species Orientallactaga sibirica. The sequence goes on along the minus strand of JAEOAD010000008.1, from coordinate 49,437,501 downwards.
GGTTAAATAAATATGCCTTTAAAAAAATAAATAAATAAATAAATAAATAAAATATTTAATAATAAAATCAGCCCTGAGCTTGCCCCAGAGTTTGATTCCCTAAAATAAAATACCCATTTGCCCAGCCAGATGCACAAGGCCCTGGCATCCATGTGTCCCACGCCCAGTTCTAAAATTTCTAAAAATAAATAAAAAAAAAATTCTCTTTAATGGTTAAGGTGCTAGAGGCCCTGGCACATCCTTTCTCTCCCTGGCACAGCCATCCTTTCTCTCTCTCTACCGGACTCTCAACCTCTCACAAACAACTCTCAGTTAAATAAATAAATAAATAAATAAATAAATAAATAAATAAATAAAATATTTAATAATAAAATATTTGTATATTATATATATATTTACATATAAAAATAATAAAATATTTTATTTATTTATTTATTTATTTATTTATTTATTTATTTATTTTCCAAGGTAGGATTTTACTTTAGCCCAGGCTGACTTGGAATTCACTATGTAGTCTCAGGGTGGCCTCAAACTCACAGCAATACTACCTCGGCCTACCAAATGCCATGACTATAGGGGTGCGCCACCACGCCCAGCTCCTAAATTTAAAAAAAAAAAAAAAAAGAAAGAGCAGGGGCTGGAAAGATGGTTTAGCACTTAAGGTGCTTGACTGCAAAGTCTAAGGAACCAGGTTCAATTCTCCAGGACCCACATAAGCCAGATGCACTAGATGGAGCATGCATGTGGAGTTCGTTTGCAGTGGCTAGAGGCCCTGGCGCACCCATTCTCTCCCTCTATCTCTCAAAATAAACAAAAATATATTTTTTAAAAAGAATAGCAAGCCGGGCGTAGTGGCGCACGCCTTTAATCCCAGCACTTGGTAGGCAGAGGTAGGAGGATCGCCTTGAGTTTAAGGCCACCCTGAGACGACATAGTGAATTCCAGGTCAGCCTGGGCTAGAGCAAGACCCTACCTCGAAAAAACAAAACAGAACAAACAAAAACAAAAAACAAAACAAAACAAAAAAAAAAGAATAGCTGGGCATGGTGGCACATGCCTTTAATCCCAGCTCTTGGAAGGCAGAGGTAGGAGGATCACTGTGAGTTGGGACCAGCCTGAGACATACAGTGAATTCCTGGGCTACAGTGAGACCCTACCTCAGAAAAAAAAAATGGGGCTGGGTGATGTTTCACTAGGTTCCTTCCTTGTTCCTAATGAGCCTAATAATACCATCCTGCACTTTCTGGACACTTAACTGAAAGCAATTATGACATGTACACTTGTGTGGCTACTGCTGGAGCCTTAAACTTTCTAAGTTATCTTTACTATATATATAATACATATATTTACTATATACATTTTACTATTTTTGTTCACTTAAAAGTATAATACCTGAATAATGAGCACGTATTATCCACATTAATATTGAAGACTCCATCTTCTCTAACACTCTTTTTGTGCACAGTACCTCCAAACACTTTATTCATCATCTGTTTAAAAAACAAAATTTGTTAATATGAATAAAAACACCCAATTTATTGTACTGAAATAATTGTTTATATCCCATGCTTTCAGAGTACACATATATAATGTATATATAACATAAGTAAATGCATATAAATAAGCAGAAAACTAAAATGAAATTTGATAAATGTAAGTAACTTGGTATTATTGTATATGAAGTTATTAAGATACGGTTATATAACAAAATTTGTTTGCAATTGGGAACTGAGTTTAATTTCTGTTAAAAACTGACATATTGGCTGGAGAGATGGCTTAGCGGTTAAGGCATTTGCCTGGAAAGCCAAAGGATCCGGGTCCAGGACCCACATAAGCCAGATACACAAGGGGGCACATGCATCTGGAGTTTGTGTGCAGTGTCTGGAGACCCTGGCACGCCCAGATTCTCTTTCTCTCTCTCAAATAAATAAATAAAATATATATTTTTAAAAAGTTTAAAACTGACATATTTTCCATTTCATGTACTTAACTTTTAAAACAGAAATTTGAGGGGGTGGGGAAATGGTTTAGTGCCTAAGGACCCAAGTTTCATTACCCAGGACCAACATAAGCAAACATACACATGGCGGTGCATGCGTTTGGAGATCATTTGCAGTGGATAGAGAACCCCTGCCCCTCATAAATACAAATAAAATAGCCGGGTGTGGTGGCACACACCTTTAATCCCAGCACTTGGGAGGCAGAGGTAGGAGGATCGCTGTGAGTTCAATGCCACCTTAAATAGTGACTTCCAGCTCAGCCTGAGCTAGAGTGACACCCTACCTCTAAAAAACAAAAAATAAAATAAAAAAAATTTTTTTTTTTTGGTTTTGTGAGGTAGGGTCTCACTCTGATCCAGGCTGACCTGGAATTCACTATGTAGTCTCAGGGTGGCCTCGAACTCTTGGCGCCCGGCTTTAAAAAATAAAATAAAATATTTTTTAAAAAAGAAGCCGGGCGTGGTGGCGCACGCCTTTAATCCCAGCACTCAGGAGGCAGAGGTAGGAGGATCGCTGAGAGTTCGAGGCCACCCTGAGACTACATAGTTAATTCCAGGTCAGCCTGGACCAGAGTGAGACCCTACCTGCAAAAACCAAAAAAAAAAAAAAAAAAAAAAATAGCCGGGCGTGGTGGTGCACGCCTTTAATCCCAGCACCCGGGAGACAGGGGTAGGAGGATCACCACCAGTTATACAGAGTGAATTCCAGGTCAGCCTGGGCTAGAGTGAGACCCTACCTCGAAAGAAAAAAAAAACAACAACAAAAAAAAACACCAAGCTGGGCATGATGGTACAAGCCTTTAATCCCAGCACTCAGAAAGCAGAGGTCAGAGGATCACCGTGAGTTCGAGGCCACCCTGAGACTACAGAGTGAATTCCAGGTCAGTTTAGGCTAGTGTGAGACGCTACCTTGAAAAACCAAAAAAAAAAAACCAAAAAAAAAAACCAAGAGGACTGGAGAGATGACTTAGCAGTGAAGGCACATGCCTGGAGAAGCCTAAAGACCCAGGGTTCGATTCTCCAGGTCCCACGTAAGCCAGATGTACATGGTGGTGCATGCATCTGGAATTCGTTTGCAGTGGCCAGAGGCCCTGGTACACCCAATTCTTATCCTCCCTCCCTCTCTTTCCCCCCTACCCCTCTCTGTCTCTAATAAATAAATAAATAAATAAATGAAATTAAGCCTTAAAAAAAAACAAGAGGGGCTGGAGAGACGGCTTAGTGGTTAAGGCATTTGCCTGCGAAACCTAAGGATCCTGGTTTGATTCTCCAGGTCCCACGTAAGCCAGATGCACAAGGGGGAGCATTTATCTGGAGTTTGTTTGCAGGGGTTAGAGGCCCTGGCGCACCCATTCTCACTCTCACTCTCTCTTTCCCTCTATCTCTAATAAATAAATATTTGAAAATCTAATAAAAAAAAAAAAAAAAGAACTGTGGTGCTAAAATAGAAATTCAGCTGGGCGTGGTGGTGCATGCCTTTAATCCCAGCACTTGGGAGGCAAGGGTAGGAGGATCTCTGTGAGTTCAAGGCCACCCTGAATCTACATAGTGAATTACAGGTCAGCCTGGGCTAGAGTGAGAGCCTACCTCGAAAAAAAAAACATATAAAATAAATTAAATAGGAATTCAGAAAAACATAAATACCTCTAAGATGTTTAATCTTTAGTCAAAGGAAGTCTGAAAACCTAAAAAAAGTTGTATTACAGCAAAAAATTATAGTCTTTCAATGAACTCATCTGGTAAAATCCCACATTCTGTACTCTATTTCAAATTGTCTTTTCATTCTGCCCTTATCAATACTGAATCTGGAGCTGGAGAGATGGGTTAGCACATAAGGTACTTGGCTGCAAAGCATAAGAACTCGGAACCCACATAAGCCAGATGTAAAAGGTGGTACACATGTCTGGAGTTTGTTTGCAGATTAGAGGCCCTGGTGTGCCCATTCTCTCTCTCTCTCTCTCTCTCTCTCTCTCTCATAAATAAATAAATATGTAAAATGTTTAAAAACTAGGGCTGAGCCGAGCGTGGTGGCGCACGCCTTTAATCCCAGCACCCGGGAGGCAGAGGTAGGAGGATTGCCGAGAGTTCAAGGCCACCCTGAGACTACATCATTAATTCCAGGTCAGCCTGGACCAGAGTGAGACCCTACCTCACAAAAAAAACCAAAAAACAAAAAAAAAAAAAAAAAAAAAAACTAGGGCTGGAGAGATGGCTTAGTGGTTAAGGCATTTGCCTGCAAAGCCAAAGGACGCCGGTTTGATTCTCCAGGACCCATGTAAGCCAGATGCACAAGGGGGCACATGCATCTGGAGTTTGTCTGCAATGGCTGGATGCCCTGGCGTGTCCGTTCTCTCCCTCTCTTTCTGCCACTTTCTCTCAAATAAATAAACAAATAAATAAATAAATAAATAAAACATTTTAAAAAATAAAAAGTTTGTTTAAAAAAAAAGCAAAATAGCCGGGTGTGGTGGCGCACGCCTTTAATCCCAGCACTCGGGAGGCAGAGGTAGGGGATCGCCATGAGTTCAAGGCCACCCTGAGATTGCATAGTGAATTCCAGGTCAGCCTGGGCCAGAGTGAGACCACCCTGAAAAAAAAAAAGCAAAATATAAAAACTGGCAGCGGGGGCTGGAGAGATGGCTTAATTCCAGGTCAAGGACCCCGGTTCGAGGCTCGATTCTCCAGGACCCACGTAAGCCAGAGATGCACAAGGGGGTGCATGCATCTGGAGTTCCCTGCAGTGGCTGGAGGCCCTGGTGCACCAAAAAAAAATAAATAAATAAAATAAAATATTAAAATAAAAAAAAAAAAAAACTGGCAGGTATGGTGGTGCACGCCTTTAATCCCAGCACTCAGGAGGGAGAGGTAGGCAGATCAACATGAGTTCGAAGTTACCCTGAGACTACATAGTGAATTCCAAGTCAGCCTGGGCCAGAGTGAGGGCCTACATTGAGAAACCAAAAATAAATAATAAACAAACATTAAAAATTCAATAAAGGGCTGGAGAGATGGCTTAGCGGTTAAGGCGCCTGCCTCCTAAGCCTAAGAACGCTGGTTCCAATCTCCAGGTCCCACGTTTAGCCAGATGCAAAGTGACGCAAGGGCACAATGCCGCGCTTGACCACAAGGGGGCGCAGGCATCTGGATATCGTTCGCAGCAGCTGAGAGGCTGCTGGCATGCCCATCTCGGTCTGTCTGTCTTCTCCCTCTCTGTCTCTCTCTGTGTCTCTCTCAAAAAAAAAAAAATTAATAAATACTGAATCTGTATTGCTATGATCACTCCAATTCAGCTTAGTAAGTTTTTTTTTCACAAGTCATAAGATATCTGCCATAATATAGGATATAGACTAACCCAGCCCAACCCAGAAGCAGAGAGAAGGCTAAATCTTGTCAGTTGTAGTTATTTGTGTGTGCAGGCATGCATGTGTCACAGTGTACATGTGGAGACTTAAGGATAACAATCAGGTCAGTCCTCACCTCTCCACTTTATTGGATTCTCACTCTGCTGTTTGTCTTTTTTATTTCAGTGTGAAAACACTTTATGTTGGATATTGAATTTTTGCTATTTATATATGTTGCCCATATATACTGTGACTTGTCTCTTCATTCTTTGTGGTTTCACTTGACTTTTCTTTTTAATACACCTGCAAGGTTTTGTCAAAAAGTGTTTTACGAGGGATACCTTTAATCCTAGCACTCCGGAGGCAGAGGTAGGAGGATTGCCATGAGTTCATGGCCATCCTGAGACTACATAGTAAATTCTAAGTCAGCCTGTAAAGATACTCAACCAGTGAAGATACTCAACAGTGGACAATGCAAACCTTAAATTTGGATAGCCAGGCCAAATGAGCCAAACGGGTGAGATAGTGGCATGTCTGTAATGGAGAAAACCGACCGCTCTCTAATTGGACTGGAGGCTTGCTCCATGGGAGGGAATACATCCCTGATTCTGAAAACCTGTAACTGGGGTAGTCATGAGCCCTAGGGGTGTAACGTCTGCTGGTGTCTGGCTAAATGTATATACTATACTCACCAAACTGCCCAGTAAGCACTTCTCTTAATGTTTATACCCATATATTAATGCTACTCTCACTTTTGGTTAGAGAAGGTTCTCTTTTTCAGGTGGTGGCGACCTTGAGATGACTCAGAAGGCACCATGGTGCTGAGAAGAAATGATAGAAGAGTGCTCAGCACTGAAACATCTCTAACACACTTTCCAAGGCTCAGGGTCCATGGCGGAAGAGTTGGAGGAAAGAATGTAAGCGTCAAAGGAAGGGTAGGACTCCTTACAATGTGCTCCTCCAGACACAAAATGGCCTGGATATCCATGACCTCACAGTGCCTGACATAATTGGAGGAAAAGATAATGACATCAAAATAAAAGAGAGAGCTGGATTAAAAGTACCACCAGGCCCAGCTTAGATATGTTTTGTTACTGAAGTAGTCCACTTATTTTTTCTGAAAACAAGTTCCCTAATAAGAGCAGCCACAGCTGGGCATGATGGCACAAGCCTTTAATCCCAGCACTTGGGAGGCAGAGGTAGGAGGATTACCTTGAGTTCAAGGCCACCCTGAGAATATAGTGATTTGCAGGTCTGTCTGGGCTAGAGGTAGACCCTACCTCGAAAAACCATAAATAAATAAATAAATAAATAAATAAATAAATAAATAAATAAATAAATAAATAGTGAGCAGCCACATTACACTAGTATAGAATTAGGACATTATAGTAATATGCACAGATTATCTCATCCTGAAGAGACAAAAACTATCAATTTGAATCAAAAAAGAATAAAATGCTAAGTCAATTCTCAAAGCAAATTTGCAGCTGTACCTGCATGCCATAACAAATTCCAAGAACAGGTTTGCCAATAGTAAATATTGCTGGATCAAACCAGGGGGCATCTTCTGCATACACAGAGTTAGGTCCTCCAGAGATAATGATGGCACTGTGGATTTAAAGAAGACAATCAGTGAATACTAATCTTAAAAGAACTCTATTCTTTACCAATTTTATTTATTTATTTAATTATTTATTTATTTAAGAGAGAAAGAGAGAAAGCCAGGCATGATAGCACACACCTTTAATCCCAGCACTTGAGAGACAGGGAGTTTGAGGCTACCCTGAGACTACATAGTGAATTTCAGGTCAGCTTGGGATAGATTGAGATCTTACCTCAAAAAACAAAAAACAAGAAAGAGAGAGAGGCAGAGAAAGAAAGAGAAAAAGAGAATGGGTGTACCAGGACCTGTAGCTGCTACAAACAAACTCCAGATGTATGTGCCACCTTGTGCATCTGGCTTATGTGAGTCCTAGGGAATTGAACCTGGGTCCTTTAGCTTTGCAGGCAAACACCTTAACCACTAAGCCATCTCTCCAGCCCACTTTTTTTTTTTTAATATTCACAACAAATTTCCCATTTTGCTCCATACACTCTTCTATTAAAAGTTAGGCCACTGGGGCTGGTGAGATGGCTTAGCAGTTAAGTGCTTGCTTGTGAAGCCTAAGAACCCGGGTTCGAGGCTCAATTCCCCAGTATCCACGTAAGCCAGACGCACAGGTGGCACATGCATCTGAAGTTTGTTTGTAGTGGCTGGAGGCCATGGTGCACCCATTCTCTCTCCTTTTCTCTCTCTCTGCATCTTTCTTTTACTCTCAAATAAATAAATAAAAATAAACAAAAATTTTAAATATATATATTTTTAAAAAGGCCACAGGGACTGGAGAGATGGCTTAGTGGTTAAGACATTTACCTGCAAAGCCAAAGGACTCAAGTGCAATTCCCCAGGTCCCACTTAAGCCAGATGCCCAAGGGGCACATGCGTCTGGAGTTTGTTTGCAGAGGCTAGAGGCCCTGATGTGCCCATTCTCTCTCTGTCTTTCTCTCTCTCTCTGCTTGCAAATAAATAAATAAAATTTATAATAAAAAAAAAAGTTAGGGGCTGGAGAGATGGCTTAGGGGTTAAGGTGCCTGCCTCCTAAGCTTAAGAACACTGGTTCCAATCTCCAGGTCCCACGTTTAGCCAGATGCAAAGTGACGCAAGGGTGCAATGCCGCACTTGACCACAAGGGGGCGCACACATCTGGATTTCGTTTGCAGTAGCTGAGACACTGCTGGTGCACCCATCTCTGTCTCCCCCTTGTGTCTTTCTCTAAAAAAATAATAAAAAATAAAAAGTTTAAAAAAAAAAGTTAGGGCTGGAGAGATGGCTTAGCAGTTAAGGTGTTTGCCTGCAAAGTCAAAGGATCCCAGTTCAATTCTCCAGGACCCACATAAGCCAGATGCACAAGGGGGCACATGCATCTGGAGTTCGTTTACAATGGCTGGAGGCCCAGGCGTGCCCATTCTCTCTATCTAATAATTAATAAAAAAAATTAAAAAGAAAAAAAGGCCACAGCCAGGCATGGTGGTGGTCCATACCTTTAATTCGATCACTTGGGAGGCCAAGGTAGGAGTATTGCTATGAGACTGAGGCCAGCCTGAGACTATTCCAGGTCATGTTGGGCTACAGTGAGTGAGAACATACCTCAAAAAACAACACAAAAAAGTTAGGCCAAAGCCGGGCGTGGTGGCGCACGCCTTTAATCCCAGCACTCGGGAGGCAGAGGTAGGAGGATCGCCGAGAGTTCGAGGCCACCCTGAGACTACATAGTTAATTCCAGGTCAGCCTGGACCAGAGTGAGACCCTACCTCCAAAAAAAAAAAAAAAAAAAAAAGTTAGGCCAAGCCAGGCATGGTGGCGCATGCCTTTAATCCCAGCACTTGGGAGGCAGAGGTAGGAGGATCACTGTGAGTTTGAGGCCACCCTGAGACTACATAGTGAATTCCAGGTCAGCCTGGGCTCAAGCAAGACCCTACCTCGAAAAAACAAAAAACAAAACAAAAAAACTTAGGTCAATACTTTAGCTACAAATTGCAAAACATTCTATAGGTTAACTTAAGAGTGGAACTACTAAAGGAAAGGTGCCAACTGAGGCCCACATTCCTCACCTAGCCACTAATATTTTACTTGGCCTTCAACATTTATTTGATAAATTGTAAGCATTTTAATAATATGACTATCACATGAAAATTCATTGTTTATGGATATCCTTTAGGGAAGAAAAAAAAAAAAAAGCAGACAACACTGCATTTTTGGTTGTTTTGGTTTGGCATTGGCTTTGATTTTCGAGACAGATGCTCACTATAACCTAGGGTGACCTGAAATTCACAATCCTCCTTCCTGCCTCAGCCTCCTGAGTGCTGGGATTGCATATATGTACTGCTCAAGCTGGCTAAACTTAAACTCTGTATCGTTACTCCTACATAAAATGAGACAGGGGCTAGAAAGATGGCTTAGCGGTTAAAGCACTTGCCTGCAAAGCTAAAGGACCTAGGTTCAATTCCCCAGTACCCAAATAAAGCCAGATGCACAAGGTGGTAAATGTGTCTGGAGTTTGTTTGCAGTGGCTGGAGGCCCTGGCTTACCCATTCTCTCTCTCTCCCCTCAATAAAATAAATAAAATAAAATAAAATACAAAATGTGACAAGTTTATCTAGGCATGGTGGAATTTGTGTGTAATCTCAGCACTTGGGAAGCTGAGGCAAGAGAAACATGAGTTGGAAGCCAGAATGGAGTACATAGGAGAAACAATCTCCAAAGTAGAAGAAAAAAAGGGGGGGCCCTCAGCAAGCAAGGGCATTGTGTGTGTGTGTATGTGTCTCTGTGTGTATACATATATATGTATATAGTATATATATAGTATATAACACTTAGCTTAGTGAGCTCATAAGCCCCATATGAATTTTGTGTGGGCAGAATAAGATAAGAGTATTCTATGTTCATTACCGCCTGCCAAAAGAGACAGACTACATCCCTAAAAGTAGCATTAAAGATGTGACATCTTCCAAATATAGCTTACACTGTCACCTGACAACTAAATTTAAATATTAATCAGAATGATTTTAAACTATTGTGTCATTCTCTAACCAGATCTGTTTTGCTAGCAGATATGTTCTACACCTTTTTAACTTATCTGTTTTGCTATGTAAAATCTCTCTGAGTGATTAATAACCATACATAGAAGCCAAAATCAACTGGAAACATTGGAGTTAAAAGGATAACCAATATTTTGGTTCCTGCTCTCAAGTCAGAAGGTCACAGGAGATCATGGGACACTTGCTAACTTCTAGCCTCTGGAAAGTTACCTGTCTTCTTATCAGAGAGGACATGGAGACCCAGAAATGAATTCCAAGTCAGTGTATCTGCAACAGGAGAGTCACATCAGAGGAAAATCAGTCCTCCAGGCTTCCCAAAAGAAGGAGGGCCACATGGTCAGTACGGCCTTGACTTATCCTAGAAGATGACAATGCTGAGAGTCATAGAACTCCTCACAGGTCCCTAAAAGTCTCTCCTATAGTGCCATTACTGACCTCCAAAATATAAAGTTAATTCTGGCAGCCTACATGGTCTTAATCACTCAGTAAGAAACATATAACTACAATATAAACAAAGATTCAGACTAATAGACTCCCCTATCTGATGCTAACTTACAATACTAAACTCTAACATTAACTTATGCCTTCTGCCTCTGCCCGTCCCTGATTAACTTCAACTACCCTAACCCCAGCTCCTCTCACTTGCCTTAGCCAGAATCAGAGCTATTCCTCAGGCCCCCTCCTTCCTTAGCCCTTACCCTATATCTCATCCAGAGATAAGCACACCACCACCCCAACTGGCTCTCAAACTTAAACTCTCTTGTGTTCCTACTCTTCCCCTGATCCCCAAATGCTCCTCTTGAATACACTGATGAACCTCTGCCTCCTCTCTCTTGCCCCAAGCCCTCTATCCCTCGCCTCTGAGTGCTCATTCTCCCCTTGCACCTGGCGTTTTGATATCATAGCTGTTGACAAGGATAACAAGCTCCTTAATTCTTCCTTCTGTTCTCATACAAGGTGCACAGAGCCCATCTCCCTGATTTTCTCTATAACAGATGTGGCCAGCAACTGCCCCGGCCAGCTCAATACAAGGATGGTATGAAAGAAGTCTGTTTCATTCAGGACCAAGTCATAACAGCATGCTACACTAGGTACTCACTATGGACCTCACCACTCTGCCACCTCTAGCCACCATGGAACTGCCCCATCACCTGCCCTGAAGAGAGACCCATAGACTGCATTATCCAGCCTCTCCAAGAACTCATCGCCCCTACCATCAGCATGAAGAAATTAACCTTCGTCTCTTATCATTAACAAAAGGCTGGAACGTTAGGTAGGTCAGGTCTCAAAACGGAGTCACCAAGGACAGCAGGATGGTGACAGACACATAAGGAAGTAGATTATCCATATTCTTCAAGAAACTGCTCAGCCATTATACCCTCCTTGCCTGCAATGCCCAGGTGATGATTTCCTGCCCACTTATTTTGTAAAGCCCCTGGTTGCTGTTCTGATGTCACACCTTGGCTATCTTATATCTCCCCTAAAGGAACCTTTCTTTTTTTTTTTTTTTTTTCCGAGGTAGGGTCTCACTCTGGCCCAGGCTGACCTGGAATTAACTATGTAGTCCCAGGGTGGCCTTGAACTCACGGCAATCCTCCTACCTCTGCCTCCGGAGTGCTGGGATTAAAGGCGTGTGCCACCACGCCTGGCTTTCCCTAAAGGAACCTTTCTTGTTCAGCTCTTCCTTTCCTCACCTTCCCCCAACTGACCCTATAAAGCCCACTACCTGAGGAACTCAGGTAGGCTGTGCTCCTCTCTTGTGAGCCAGCCCTGGCAGCTCCTGCTTTTCCCAAATAAAGATTTTCATTTTTGCCTCAGGAAAAAAAAAAAAAAAAAAAAAAAAAAGATGTGACATCTTAGAAGCTAGAAAGGGGCTATGAGAGAGGGAAGAGAGGGGAGGGCTTTAAGGGGAGGATATAGTAAATATGTAAGTAGAGGTACAGAATACTACAAGGGGCAGTCTAAGGAGAACGGATAGAGGAGAAACAGGGATGGGAGGAGGGTTAATAAAACTCTGACATGGGAGCCAGGCGTGTTGGCGCACACCTTTAATCCCAGAACTCAGGAGGCAGAGGTAGGAGGACTGCTGTGAGTTTGAGGCCACCCTGAGACTACATAGTGAATTCCAGGTTAGCCTGGGTTAGAGCGAGACCCTACCTTAAAAAAAAAAAAAAAAACAAGCTGGGCATGGTGGCGCACACCTTTAATCCCAGCACTCAGGAAGCAGAGGTAGAAGGATCACCATGAGTTCAAGGCCACCCTGAGACTACATAGTGAATTCCAGGTCAGCCTGAGCTAAGACTGAGACCCTACCTCGAAAAATCGAAAAACCAAAAAAAAAAAAAAAATTGACATGGGAGCTAAAGAGATGGCTTAGCAGTAAAGGCATTTGCCTGCAAAGCCTAAAGACCCAGGTTCAATTCTCCAGGTCCTATGTAAGCCAGATGCACAATGTAGTCTATGTGCTGGAGATTGTTTGCAGTAGCTAGAGGCCCTGGTGCACCCATTCTCTCTCTCTCTCTCATTCCTCCCTTTTTCTGTCTCTAATAAATAATTTTTAAAAAGTTTAATGTGGGGCTGGGGAGATGGCTTAGCAGTTAAGACGCTTGCCTGCAAAGCCAAAGAACCTAAGATCTATTCCCCAGGACCCACATAAACCAGATGCACAAGGTGGCGCATGCATCTGGAGTTGGTTTGCAGCAGGTGGAGGCCCTGGCATGCCCATTTTCTAAGTATCTCTCTCTCTCTCAAATGAATAAATAAAAATAAAAGTATTTGCTGGGCATGGTGGCACACGTCTTTAATCCCAGCACTTGGGAGGCAAAGATAGATCACCATGAGTTCGAGGCCACCCTGAGACTACATAGTTAATTCCTGTCAGCCTGGGCCAGAGTGAGACTCTATCTCTAAAATCCAAAAATAAATAAATATTTAAAAATTAACATGTATGAATAAACCATACTGGAAACTTACCTCTTCACTAGCTAATAATATATATGTTTAAAAAAAAAAACAAAAAAAGAGGACTGGAGAGATGGCTTAGTGGTTAAGGCATTTGCCTGCAAAGCCAAGGGATCCCAGTTCGACTCTCCAGGACCCACGTAAGCCAGATACACAAGGGGCACATGCATCTGCAGTTCGTTTGCAGTGGCTGGAGGCCCTGGCATGCCCCTTCTCATTCTCTCTCTCTCTGCCTCTTTCTCTCAAATAAATAAATAAATAAATAAAATATATTTTTAAATTTTTTTCAGTGTCCAGAGTGGGATAATTTCCAGAGAGTTGTTGGCCAGGGAGACTCCTAATGCCCCCAAAGTATTACAGGCTATTGCCAAGGGATATGGCTCACTGGGTAAAGTGCTTGCTTCACAAGCATGAGGACCAGAATTCAGATACCCAGCACCAACATAAAATGCTAGCCAGTGGTGCACATCTGTAATCCTAATGCTAGGAAGGTAGACAGGAGGACCCCAAGGGCTGGTTGGCTAGGTTATCTAGTTGAATCAGTGAGCTCTGAGTTTAGTAGGAGACCCCGACTCAAAATAAGGTAAAAGGAAATTAAGGAAAATACCTGATCTCTGGTCTCCACATGCACACCCACAAACGTGTGTCTCCATTCATACAAACATGTATATGTAATATGCACCATACCATACACAAAGAAAGATGGCTGTGGCTGGAGAGATGGCTTAGCGGTTAAGGCGCCTGACTGCCAAGCCTAAGAATGCCCGTTTGGTTCTCCAGGTCCCACGTTTAGCCAGAAGTAAAGTGATGCAAGGGCGCAATGCCACATTTGCCCACAAGGGGGTGTATGCATCTAGAGTTCGTTCACAGCGGCTGAGAGGCTGCTGGCATGCTCATTCTCTCTCAAAAAAAGAAAAAGAAAAAGAAAAAGAAAAAGAAAAGATAGACAGACAGACAGACAGACAGACGGCTGGAGAGATAGTTTAACAGTTAAGGTGCTTGCCTGTGAAGCCTAAGGACCCAGGTTCAATGCCCCGTTCCCAACATAAGCCAGATGCACGAGGTGGCACATACATTTGGAGTTCATTTACAGTGGCTAGATGCCCTGGCACGCCCATTCTCTCTCTCATATAAATTAATAAAATATTAGAAAGAAAGAAAGAAAGAAAGAAAGAAAGAAAGAAAGAAAGAAAGAAAGAAAGAAAGAAAGACAGAGAGAGAGAGAGAGAGAGAGAGAAAGAAAGAAAGAAAGAAAGAAAGAAAGAAAGAAAGAAAGAAAGAAAGAAGATAGATAGATGAGTTGAGTGTGGTGGCACACAAATTAATCCCAGCATTCGAGAGGCAGAGGTAGGAAGGACTGCTGTGAGCTCGAAGTCAGCCTGAGACTCCATAGTCAGGTCATTCCACATCAGCCTGGGCGAGAGCAAGACTCCCTTGAAAAACCAAAAGAAAGAAGACAAGAGGAGAGGAGAGGAGAGGAGAGGAGAGGAGAGGAGAGGAGAGGAGAGGAGAGGAGAGGAGAGGAGAGGAGAGGAGAGGAGAGGAGAGGAGAGGAGAGGAGAGGAGAGGAGAGGAGAGGCGAAGCAGGTGATTCCAGGTCAGCCTGGGCTAGAGCAAGACTCTACTTTGAAAAAACAAAAGAAACAAGAGGAGAGGAGAAGAAAGGAGAGGAGAGGAGAAATAGAAAACATAAAAAAGAAATAGAAAACATAGCTGGGCTTTGGAGTGTATACCTGTAATCCCAGAACTTGGGAGGCTTGGGCAAGAGTTTGAGACTAGCCTGAGGTACAGTAGTAAATTCAAGGACAGCCTGGGCTACATAATGAGAATCTGTCTTTTAAAAAAAAAAAAAAAAAGAGCCGGGCGTGGTGGTGCACGCCTTTAATCCCAGCACTCGGGAGGCAGAGGTAGGAGGATCGCCGAGAGTTCGAGGGCACCCTGAGACTACATAGTGAATTCCAGGTCAGCCTGGACCAGAGTGAGACCCTACCTCGCAAAACAAAAAAAAAAAAAAAAAAAAAAAAAAAAAAAAAAAGCCATGCATGGTGGAGCATGCCTTAAATACCAGCACTTGGGAGGCAGAGGTAGGAGGATCACCATGAGTTTAAAAAAAAAAAAAAAAGAGCTGGGCATGGTGGTACACACACCTTTAATCCCAGCACTCCAGAGGCAGAGGTAGGGAGAGCATTGTGAATCCAAGGCCACCCTGAGATTAATTCCAGGTCTAAAAAAAAAAAGAAAAGCACACATTTGAGGAAAAACACAGCATTATCTAGTTAATATTCAGATTTGAGAGTGAATTAAGGATACATCCTGCAGTTGCCTGCTTCTGAGGAATACTTCCATTTAATTCCAAAGGAAAAACATAGTACTAACCAGAAATAACTGTTGGACAAAGAAACTATAAAACTGGCTGTTGTTTTGACTATTCTAAGGATACAAGCTGCTGGAATTATATTAGATGTAAACTTTTTTTCATTCTTTTTTTTATTTTTTATTGACAACTTTAATTGTAGACAATATCCCATGGTAGTCCCCCCCCCCACTTTCCCCTTTGAAACTTCACTCTCCATCATATCCCCTGCCCCCTTTTTCCCTCATTCTTTAGAAACTGGCTCTTTAGGACTGTAAAAGAAAGAAAATACAGATTTCTTCCCTTTGAGGTATTCTACCTAAGTATCTGTATATTTTCCCTTGACTAATTGATTTAGGATTAATGAATAAATGGCCAATATAACTAACTAAATCTAATTCTGACCCTCAAATAATCAAAAATACAAACTAGTGAGGCCAGCTACACAATTAAAATCAAGGAAAAATTGCCAGAATCATCCAAAATTAGAGTAATTTTTTTTTCACTGAAACCATAAATTTTTTCCCTTTTGTATTTTAACTCCAAATCAGAGCTATAGGCTACTTCTTATAAAACTTTCCGTATTTCAGCTGGGTGTGGTGGCGCATCCCTTTAATCCCAGCACTCTGGAGGCAGAGGTAGGAGTATTATCATGAGTTTGAGGCCACCCTGAGACTACATAGTGAATTCCAGGTCAGTCTGGGCTAGAGTAAGACCCTACTGAAAAAAAGAAAAAAAAAGACTTTCTTATTTTATTTTCACAGAAAACATTGGTACCCAAAATATTTTATAACCTAAACTCAATCTCATAAAAACATTAGTGAAAGCCTACCGAAATCCTTGTTCTTTTATGGCAAATGCAGGTGTTTCCAGCGGAAAGATTTCAGACTGTACAAATAGTTCCCGTACTCTTCTGTCTATGACTTTCCCATATTGAGCTCCAGCATCAAGAATAACAACAGCTCCTTCATAATGGTGACAGCCATCCTTAAGGTCTCCTCCAGCATTCTCCAGCTATAAGCATTAAGACAAACAAAATTCCTTAGTCACAACAATTACATTATTTTAAAAATAGGTATACCAGTTACCTTCTCATTGCTGGGACAAAACACCACAGCCAAAAACAGATTATGGAAGGAAATGGTTTATTACTAGCTTAAAGTTTCAAGGGATAGTTTCATTATAGCAGGGAAAGCATAGCAGGACATACAGCTAGGTGTCAAATCTTCACATGAGCAAGAAGCAGAGAGAGTGATCTGTACACAGGTAAGTGGGGCTGGACTATAACACTCTAAGCCCCACCCCCAATGACACACCTCCTTCAGCAAGTCCCCTGAAGGCTCCACAAATTTCCTAAAATGAAGCCAGGTGTGGTGGCACACACCTTTAATCCCAGCAGTCGGGAGGCAGAGGTAGGAGGACTGCCATGAGTTGGAGGCCACCCTGAGACTACATAGTGAATATCAGGTCAGCCTGGGCTACAGTGAGACCCTACCTCGAAAAACAAAACAAAAAAAATTTTTTTTTAATTTTTAAAAATTATAAAAAAATTTTTTTAATCAAACCACTAAAAAGGAAATCACAGCTGGGCGTGGTGGCGCACGCCTTTAATCCCAGCACTTGGGAGGAAGAGGTAGGAGGATTGCTGTGAGTTCAAGGCCACCCTGAGACTACATAGTTAATTCCAGGTCAGCCTGGACTAGATTGAAACCCTACCTCAAAAAACCAAAAAAAAAAAAAAAAAAAAAAATCACTGTCAGCTCCAAAAACACATACAAATGCAAACTGTAAACTTAGTACTGTACAAAGGTACAGTTTCAGAACAGTTCTTTTAAAGGTAATTTTATAGATATCCACACATAAAGACATGAAGAAACTTAATAAAAGCTGCCATTTATTGACGATGTGATATAGTTACTTTATGTATATACAATCTTATGAGTATTTTATAACAATGGGGTAGGCAAACAATCTTGCTCTGCCAAAACAGTTCTGATTTATGCCTGTCATACCAGTATTAGTATTCCTTGTGACTATTTTGTACAATAAGTTATATGTCATAAGTATGGCCAAAATCACTTTATTATAATTTTTTGGTAGTACCTGAGAAAAATGAAGTACATGCATCTACCTTGTAACAGTAAGATTTTTTTTAAGCCAAGCGTGGTGACACATGCCTTTAATCCCAGCACTTGGGAGGCAGAAGTAGGCAGGTAGGAAGATGATCACCATGAGTTCGAGGCCACCCTGAAACTACATAGTGAATTCTAGGTCAGCCTAGACTAGAGTGAGACCTTACCTTGAAACACCCAAAAAAAAAAAAAAAAAAAAAAACCACCTAGTTACACCTCATCCAATTTTAAAGTTAATAAAACTTTAAAACTTGATAAATCTAAGATTGAAAAAAGAAAGCCAGGCAAGGTGGCACACACCTTTAATCCCAGCACTCAGGAGGCAGAGGTAGGAGAATAGCCATTGAGTTCGAGGCCACCCCAAAACTACATAGTGAATTCCAGGTCAGCCTGAGCTAGAGTGAGACCTTACCTCAAAAAAGAAAAAGAAAAAACAACAAAAACCTAGGAGCTGGAGAGATGACTCAGCAGTTAAAGCCACTTGCTTGTAAAGCATGATGGTCTGTCTGGATTTGATTCCCCAGTACCAACATAACACCATATGCACAAAATGGTGCATGCATCTGGAGTTCTTTTGCAGTGGCAGGAGGCCCTGGTACTCCCATACTTGCCAGAAAAGCCAAGGGACCCTTCAATTCTCCAGTACCCACGTAAAGCCAGATGCACGGGATGGTGCATACATCATTTGCAGTGGCTACAGGCCCTGGCACACCCATTCTCTCTCTATATATATATCCATCTATCTGCCTCTTACTCTCTCAAATAATTTTTTTATTTTTATTTATTTATTTACAAGCAGAGAGAGAGAAGAGAGGCAGACAGAGAAAGAATGGCATGCCAGGGTCTCCAGCTACTACAAATGAACTCCAGATGCATGTGCCCTTGTGCATCTGGCTTACATGGGTCCTGGAGAATTGAACCAGGCAAACACCTTAACTGCTAAGCCATTTCTCCAGCCCAATTTAATTAATTAAAAAATAAACTTTAAAGAGCCAGGTATGGTGGTACACACCTTTAATCCCAGCACTAGGGAGGCTGAAATAGGAGGATTGCTATGAGTTTGAAGCCAGCCTGAGACTACACAGTGAATTCCAGGTCAGCCTGGACTAGAGTGTGCCCCTACCTGAAAAAAACAAAAAAGAGTAGCCAGACCTGGTGGTGCACACCTTTAATCCTAGCACTCAGGAGGCAGAGGGAAGAGGATCACTTTAAGTTCAAGGCCACCCTGAGACTACATAGTGAATTCCAGGTCAGCCTGAGCTACAGTAAAACTCTACCTTGAAAAACAAAAAAGAAAGAAGAACAAAACTTTAGGGCTGAAGAGATGGCTTAGCGGTTAAGGCACAAGCCTATGAAGTGTAAAGGACCCCGGTTCAATTCTCCAGGTCCCATGTAAAACAGATGCACAAGGGGGCACACACGTCTGGAGTTTGTTTGCAGTGGCTAGAGGCCCTGGCGCACCCATTCTCACTCTCTTAAATAAATAAATAAATAAATAAATAAATAAATAAATAAATAAATAAATAAATAAAAATAAAATATTTTTTAAAAAATAAAAAGCTTTAAAGGTCACAGAATAACCATATTACCACTGACTAGTAAATAGCTCTGCAGTTTTAACTTACATGTTCATTTTTATGGTCATTTTACTACCAAACATATCAAGGACTGTCCATATTTCTGTATATCTAATTTATACTAAATAAACGTAGCTTTAACAAGAATTTTGTACTTTTCTTAATTAAAAAAAAAAAAAGCCAGGTGTGGTGGTACACACCTTTAATCACAGCACTCAGAGGCAGAGAGTTCAGTGGCCATGAGTTCAAGGCCACCCTGAGACTAACAGTGAATTCTAGGTCAGCCTGGCTAGAGCAAGACCCTATGTAGCAGACAGCTTCAGGTTCGCTGAGATGAGCTTCCAGACCAGGCACAGTTATGGAGGAAGGAATATTATTTATTGAAGCTTACAGATCCAGGGGAAGTTCCACAATGACAGAAGAAGCTGGCCTGCCTTCACAGGGCCAAGCAGAGAGAGAAAAGCCAACCAGCCACATAGCACAGCACACTTTAGGAACTCCTATTAGGCACACTTTGCATATCTTTACAATGGAATCTCAAACCACCACCACACTTTAAGATCCGCCCAATGACATTGCCTCTAGCAAGATGGCTGCAGATGCAAACTATAAACTAATAAAACACTGAATATATTGGGGGCCATATATTCAAACCACCACACCCTACCTTACAAAACAAACAAAAAAAAGTTAGAGCTGATTAAGGTGCTTGCCTGCAAAGCCAAACGACCCAGGTTTGATTCACCAGGACCCAAGTAAAGACAGATGCACAAGTGGGTACATCCATCTGTAGTTCATTTGCAGCAGCTGGAGGCTCTGGCATACCCATTCATATTCTTTTTCTTTCAAATAAATAGTTTTAAAAAGAGGCTGGAGGGCTGGAGAGACAGCTCAGTGGTTAAGGCACTTGCCTGCGAAGCCTAAGGATCCAGGTTTGATTCTATAGGTCCCACATAAGCAAGATGCACAAGTGGCACATGCGTCATGCACAAAGTGGCACATGCATCTGGAGTTCGTTTGCAGTGGCTAGAGACCCTAGTGTACCCATTCTCTCTCCTTCTCTCTCTAATGAATAAAAATAAAAACTTTGAAAGAATTGTTTTTTAAGCAGGGGACTGGAGAGATGGCTTAATGGTTAAAAGTGCTTGCTTAAAAAAAGCCTGACATGCCAGGGATGGGATACCTTTCAGTGAATTGTTGGCCAGGGAGGTCCCTGATATCCCCAAAACTAACAGGCCATTGCCGAGGCCCTTGGTTTCCCACCAGAAATGGATGGCAAGACTCTATTGCTGAAGACTCCACATACTTGGGGTGTAAAGTCACAGAGAAATCCTGCTGGAACTGAGCTGAAAGCCTCCGCCATGTGGACAAGCTGACAGAAAGCTGGAAAAAGCTACCGTACATGCCGTTTAATGGGAGAGAGAGAAATCACCAGTGAAGATACTCAACAGTGGACACTGTAAGCCTTAAATTTGGACAGCCAGGCCAAATGAGCCAACGGGTGCAATAGTGGCATGTCTATGGGGAAACTGACCAATCTCTAATTGGACTGGTGGCCTGCTCCATGGGAGCAAGTACATCCCTGGCTCTATGTGTGTATTGGGGAATTGAACCCAAGTCATTAGACTTTCCAAGAAAGCACCTTTAACCAACTGCTCTCTAATTAGACTGGAGGCCCATTCCACGGGAGGAAATACATGCCCGACACTGAAAACCTATGATGGGGGAAGTCATGAGCTCCAGGGTGTAACGACTGCAGGTGTCTGACTAAATATATATACTTTGCTCACCAAACTGCCCAGTAAGCACTTCTCTTAATGTTCATACCCATATATTAAAGCTACTCTCACTTTTGGTTAGAGAAGCTTCTCTTTTCAGATGGCAGTGACCTTGGGATGACTCAGAAGGCACCATGGTGCTGAGAAGAAGGGACAGAGGAGTGCTCAGCACTAAAACATCTCTAACACACCTTACAAGGCTCAGGGTCCATGGCGGAAAGAATGTAAGAGCCAAAGGAAGGGTAGAACTCCTTACAACATGCTCCTCCAGACACAAAATGGCCTGGATATCCATGACCTCACAGTGCCTGAGGCTACCTACACAAGACCATCATAATAGGAGAATAATAGGAAAAGATCATGACATTAAAATGAAAAGAGAGACTGATTGAGAGGGGGAGGGGATACGATGGAGAGTGGAGTTTCAAATGTCTATGATTATGGAAGTTCTCAATATAAAAATAATAATTTTTTTAAAAAAAGTAAAACTACACACACACACACACACACACAAAAGCTTGATAGTCTGGGTTAGAGTCCCCAGAACCCACATAAAGCCAGATGCACAAAGTAGTGTGTGTATCTGAAGTTCATTTGCAGGGGCATACATATTCATCTCCCTCTCTCTCCTTTCAAATTAAAGTCACTGGGTGTGGTGGCACACGCCTTTAATCCCAGCACTAGGGAGGCAGAGGTAGGAGGTCACCCTGAGACAACACAGTGAATTTCAGGCCAGCTTGGGCTAGAGCAAGATCTTACCTCAATAAAATAAAATAAAAAATTAAAACAGCAAAGTATTTTTAATTATTTATTTTTAAATATTTATTTATTTATTTACTTACTTACTTACTTTATTTGAGAGAAAGAGGCAGAGGGAAAGGGAGAGGGAGGGAGGGAGGGAGGGAGGGGGAGAGAGAGTATGTGCGCACACCAGGGCCTCCAGCCACTGCAAACGTATGCAGCACTACCTGTGCATCTGGCTGACATGGGTCCTGGGGAAATCACACTGAAATTCTCTGGCTTTGCAGGCAAGTGCCTTAACTGCTGAGCCATCTCTCCAGCCCAAAAGTAAAGTATTTT
Organism: Orientallactaga sibirica; assembly: GCA_036365145.1. NCBI lineage: Eukaryota > Metazoa > Chordata > Mammalia > Rodentia > Dipodidae > Orientallactaga > Orientallactaga sibirica. Next base: position 49,415,642 of record JAEOAD010000008.1, on the reverse strand, counting down.
AAAAAGGCATAAAAAAGCCGGGTGTGGTGGCACATGCCTTTAATCCCAGCACTGGGGAGGCAGAGGTAGGAGGACTGCCATGAGTTTGAGGCTACCCTGAGACTACACTGTGAATTCCAGGTTAGCCTGGACCAGAGACCTTACCTCGAAAAACCAAAAAATAAAAAGGCATAAAATGGGAAGCACCATGGGATATTGTCTACGATTAAGAAAGTTGTCAATTAAAAAAAAAAAAAAAAAAAAAAACTAAAGCCGGTCGTGGTGGCGCACGCCTTTAATCCCAGCACTTGGGAGGCAGAGGTAGGAGGATCGCCGTGAGTTCAAGGCCACCCTGAGACTACATAGTTAATTCCAGGTCAGCCTAGACCAGAGTGAGACCCTACCTCGAAAAGCCAAAAAAAAAAAAAGATCTTAAGGAGTGAAAAGATGGCTCAGCAGTTAAGGCGCCTGCCTACAAAGCCTAAGGACCCAAGTTTCATTCCCTAGTACCCATGTAAAGCCAGGTGGTACATGCATCTGGAGTTCGTTTGTAGTGGTGTGCCCATTCTCTCTGTCTTAAATTAGTAATTTAATAAAATTAGCAGGCAGGCAGTTAAGGCGCCTGCCTGCTAAGCCTAAGAACGCAGGTTCCAATCTCCAGGTCCCAAGTTTAGCCAGATGCAAAGTGACACAAGGGCGCAATGCTGCACTTGCCCACAAGGGGGCACACGCATCTGGAGTTCGTTCACAGCTGCTGAGAGGGTGCTGGCACACCCATTCTGTCTCTCTCTCCAAAAAACAACAAAAAAAACCTTAAGTTAAATTATAAGATATCAGAAACCACTGAGGAAACTGTCTCCCTGCCTCATTTCCACATTGGATACCAACTTACTTTTTTTTTTTTTTTTTTTTTTTTTTTTTTTTTTTCGAGGAAGGGTCTCATTATAGCTCACTATAGCCCAGGCTGACCTGGAATTCACTATGTAGTCTCAGGGTGGCCTCCAACTCATGGCGATCCTCCTACCTTGGTCTCCCCAGTGCTGGGATTAAAGGCCACCACGCCCAGCCCAACTTATTTTTCCAGTATATAGTTTTCAACAACTCAGGGTAAAGGGGAAAAAAAGGTACCACATTATAAAAGCAAAGCTCCTATCTCTCAAAAACTGCTTCATTTACTTTGCCTGCACACTTAGCACCAAAGTTTAATAATTAGATTTTCAAACTCTCAAGGTATAAAATATCCTGATGAGTAGCCATGGTGGCAAAGGCCTTTCTTTAATCATAGTACTCTGGAAGCAGAGGCAAGAGAATAGTGAGTTCAAGGCTATCTAGCAGGCTCTAGGCCAGCTTGAGCTACATAACAAGACCCTCCCCTCTTCCCCCCCCCAAAAAAAAACTTGCAAGAAAAATAGTAAAGAAGAAAACTAAATCACATTCATAAGATCCAAGAGGCTCTATACAGATGGGATTTAACTGTTTGGGGATTTCCCTGAAACCCCACATAATTACTGAACAACCACATTTCAAAACCAAAAACATTTGCCATATAACTATATGACAAGTTAGTCCCTCAAGAACTGGAAAATGCAAACTGGTGGGAATAAACAACTATTCCCAATGCCCTCCCTACTGCATACAAAATTTGTGTAGGAAGCAACTCAGCTTCATCAAAGAAACTGGATCACTGTAATCAGAAATAAGTATTGGCTCAGTTAAGGAAGAAAATAAATTGGAAGTAATATAAAATTTTGTGGTGGATTAGTCTCAGTTAACCAAAAACTTAAGGAGTTTTTAATACACAGAAGCCTGCAATCTCATCAGGAAAGAGACTTTTGTCACTGAATGAAGTTATTAATAAAAGCCATGGAAGCGGGCATGGTGTCACATGCTTTTAATCCCAGCACTTGGGAGGCAGAGGTAGGAGGACAGCTGTGAGTTCAAGGCCACCCTGAAACTACATAGTGAATTCCAGGTCAGCCTGAGCCAGAGCAAGACCCTACCTCAAAAAACAGAAACAAAAACAAAAACAAAAAAGCCATGGAAGCCCAATGTGGTGGCACTTGCCTTTAATCCCAGCACTCAGGTTGGGGTATGAGTTCCTGGTCAGCCTAGGGCTAACAGAGTGAGTTTGCATTAGCTTGGGCTAGAGTGAAACCTATCTCGAATTAACCAAAAAAATAAAAGAGAGGGCTGGAGAGATGGCTTAGTGGTTAAGCGCTTGCCTGTTAAACCTAAGAACCCAGGTTTGAGGCTCGATTCCCAGTACCCACGTAAGCCAGATGCACAAGGTGGCAAGTGCATCTGGAGTTCATTTGCAGTGGCTGGAGGCCCTGGTGCACCCATTCTCTCCCGGTTTCTCTCTCTCTCTGTCCGTTGCTAATAAATAAAAATAAACAAAAGTTTTTTTTAAATGCTCCATCTTAACAAGATACTTTCTTTAAAAAAAAGAAACAGAAAAGGAGTGGAAACACCAAGACAAATATGTCACTACAGTTATAATTTTCAGCTGTTGAGCACTGACAACTTAAAAACAGTGATTTATTGAGTAATTCCAGTAGAAGCTTATAATTGCATACTCTTGATAAAGGAGGTAAAGAAAAATGATCTCAGATGAATTAAGTGATTAAAATTTTTGTTCATAGTGCTTAACATTTACCTACAAATGTATTGAAATTACAAGACAAACAGAAGAAAAGTCAGAGTCATATTTTGGGCAACATAAAACACTGATTGGGGCTGCAGAGACAGACGGCTTAGTGGTTAAGGTGTTTGCCTGTGAAGCCTAAGGATCCATGTTCGACTCTCCAGATCGCACATAAGCCAAGATGGACAAGGTGATGCAAGCAAGCAAAGTCACACATGCACACAAGGTTTTGCACGCGTCTTAAGTTTGACTGCAGTGGCTGGAGGCCCTGGTGAGCCAATTCATATTCTCTCTCTTTCTCTCTCTCATTTAAAAAAAAAAAAAAAAAAACACTCGGAGACAGAGGTAGATATAGGAGGATTGCTGTGAGTTTGAGGCCACCCTGAGAATACAGAGTTAATTCCAGGTCAACCTGTACTAGAGTGACACCCTACCTTAAAAAAACAAAAAACAACAACAACAAAAAAAAAAAAAAAAAGCGCTGGGCGTGGTGGCTCACATCTTTAATCGCAGCACTTGGGAGGCAGAGGTGGGAGGATCAAGGCCACCCTGAGTGAGACTAGATAGTGAATTTCAGGCCAGGCAGGACTAGAGTGAGACCCTATCTCCAAAAAACAAAAACAAACAAAAAAAAAACACTGATTGGTAAATATACTTATAGAACAAAATGTAGATCCAGTGTTATATTTATACCAAGATGTTTGGTGACATCTACATTTTCTCACATAAGTGCTACTTCCTGAAGGCATTTCATGCATTTATTACATAAAATGGACAACTGTGTAACTATCAACAACACTTGGAATCATGCATGTGCATATAGGTTTATATGTATGCATGCATGCATATGGGTGGTTATGTGCTTAAGTATATGCCAGAATGCAATCCTTCAAATAGACATAGGAATGCTTACTTAGACTTTTAGGCTAAAGAATGGGCCAGGAGGGCTGGAGAGATGGCTTAGCGGTTGAGGCGCCTGCCTGCTAAGCCTAAGAACGCTGGTTCCAATCTCCAGCGGTTCCAATCTCCAGGTCCCACGTTTAGCCAGATGCAGTGATGCAAGGGTGCAATGCTGCACTTGCCCACAAGGGGGCGCAAACATCTGGATTTCGTTCACAGCAGCTGAGAGACTGCTGGCACGCCCATCTCTATCTGTCTCCCTCTCCCTCTCCCTCTCCCTCTCTCTCTGTCTCTCTCTCTGTGTCTCTCTCCAAAAATAAAAAATAAAAATTTAAAAAAAAAAAGGACCAGGACCTCATATCCTCATGTGTTTGTGATTAAGCCTTTGACAAGTCGTTAGATATACCAAAATTTTAACAAGTTTTTGTTTGTTCTTGTTTTTTTAGGGTCTTACTCTAGTCCCAAACTAGCCTCAAACTCACCATAATCCTCCTATCTCTGCCTCCTGGGTGCTGGGATTAAACCTTTGGCTGTCAACTGCGGAGTCCTTATTCAATTCCTTAAACTGCCAAGAACCTAGAACCCCCACTAGTCAGAGACCACAACAATCATCCCCAACACTGATATATGCATTAAACAGACAAATCTCAAAACCATGCTTAGTTAAAAGAAGCTAGAATAACTACATGATCCACTATTAATGTGTAAAACCTGGCAAAACAAATCTAGGTTACAGAAATCAAACAGTTGTTAACAGCTGCTCAGGGAATGGAAACTGTCAAGGGGCATGAAGGAACTCTGGAGTGATGAAAATGTTTTTTGGAGTGGTGGTAACACAGGTACATATATCTGTCAAAACTAAAACTCCAGAGGATGGAGAAATGGCTTAGCGGCTAAGGCATTTGCCTGCAAAGCCAAAGGACCCAAGTTCCATTCCCTAGGACCCACATAAAGCCAAAATGCACATGGTGGTGCAAGCATCTGGAGTTCGTTTGCAGCAGCTGGAGGCCTTGGCATGCCCATTCTCTATCTGCCTCTCTCACTCTTTCTCAAGTAAATAAAAATGTTTAAAAAAATTTTTTTAATTAAACTCCATACTTAAAGATCTGCACAGGTCATTATGTACATTTTTACCTCAGTAAAAAATTATCTGGACGTGGTGGCACATGCCTTTAATCTCAGCACTTGGGAGGCAGAGGTAGGAGGATAGCCATGAGTTCAAGGCCACCCTGAGAGAGACGACATAGTGAATTCCAGGTCAGCCTGAGCTAGAGTGAGACCCTACCTCGAAAAACCAAAAAAAAGGGCTGGAGGGATGGCTTAGAGGTTAAAACGTTTGCCTGCAAAGTCAAAGGACCCAGGTTCGATTCCACAGGAACCACACAAGCCAGATGCAAAAGGTGACCTATGCGTCTGGAGTTCATTTGCAGTTGCTGGAGGCCCTGGTGCACCCATTCACTCACTCTCTCTCTCCCTCCTTCTCTCTGTCAAATAAATAAAAATAAAATATTTTAAAAAAAGAAAAACCAAAAAAAAATTAAAATAAGAAAAGATTCCAGGGACTGGAGAGATGGTTTAGCAGTTAAGGCGTTTACCTGCAAAACCAAAGGATCCCGGTTCGATTCTCCAGGACCCACAAAAGCCAGATGCAAAAGGAGGCACATGCATCTGGAGTTTGTTTGCAGTGGCTGGAGGCCCTGGCGTGCCCATTCTCTCTCCAATAAATAAATAAATAAAATATATTTTAAAAAAAGAAAAAGAAAGCCAGGCGTGGTGGCACATGCCTTTAATCCCAGCACTGGGGAGGCAGAGGTAGGAGGACTGCCATGGGTTCAAGGCCACCCTGAGACTACATAGTGAATTCCAGGTCAGCCTGAGCTACAGTGAGATCCTACCTCGAAAAACCAAAAAAAAAAAAGAAATTCCAAACTATCGCCTCTCCACAAATTAAAAGATACAGCCACAATGACTAACCATTACCCTTAGCCATTAGGCACACAGAATGATCATTAACTACCCCAGAGTCAAAAACAAGGTATAGTAGACAGCCTAGGTTCACTGACATGAACTTTCAAATCAGGGACAGTTATGGAGGAAGGGATATTTATTTATTGAAGCTTACAGATACAGGGGAAGGTCCATAATGGCAGAAGAAGCTAGCCCACTTTCACAGGCTCGAACAGAGAGAGAAACCAACACCATCACCAGCACAAGCAAAGGTACTTTGGGAACTCCAGGCTAAAGTCAAGCACTGCATATCTTTAGACTGGAATTCCAGACCCACCCCACACCTTAGAGCTGGACCCTAGGATCCACCCACAGTCACACCTCCAGCCAGGTGGCTGGAGATACGGCTTAGTGGTTGGGGAACTGCCTTTTCAATAATGAAAAGATTGGATGATCACATGCAGAAGGATGAAACTAGATCCCTATCTCCCACAATTACAACTCAAAATGGATTAAGATTTGAAACTATGAAGCAACTAGAAAACAAGAACCAAAAAGTACAGGAAACAAGATCCAAGATAGGTGAATGGTATTATGTCAAACAACAACAACAAAAAAAAGCTTCTGATTTATCTTAAGGGGAAAAATAAGCTTCTGCATAGCAAGGAAACTAGACACTCAGGAGGGTGACACAGGAGAATTGCCTTGAGTTTAAGTTAGCCCAAACTAGAGTGAGATCCTGTCTCTTTTTGGAGAGATAGCTCAGCAATTAAAGGTCCTTGTTTACAAAGCCTGACCACCTAGGTTCAATTTTCTAATACCCATGTGAAGCCAGATACACTAAGTGGCACATGCATCTGGAGTTCATTTGCAATGGCAGGTGGTTCTGGTGTACACACATATTAGTCTGTCTCTCTGTCTCTAAAATAAATTGTAAAAATATTTTTTAAATAATTAAAATATTAATTGGCCACTTTTGTTTCTTTTTTTGGTTTTTCAAGGTAGGGTCTTGCTCTACCCCAGGCTGAGCTAGAATTCTCAATGTAGTCTCAGGGTGACTTCTACTTCTGCCTCCCCAAGCCCTAGAATTAAAGGCATGGGCCACCACGCCCACCCCACTTTAGCTTCTTAAAAACAGGGGCTAGAGAGATGACTTAGCGGTTAAGCGCTTGCCTGTGAAGCCTTGGGACCCTGGTTCAAGGCTTAATTCCCCAGGATCCATGTAAGACAGATGCACAAGGTGGCACATGCATCTGGAGTTCGTTCACAGTGGCTGGAGGCCCTGGCACACCCTTTTTCTCTCTCTCTGCCTCTTTCTCTGTCTGTTGCTAATAAATAAATAAATAATTTAAAAAAAAAATAGAGGCCACCCTGAGACTACATGGTTAATTCCAGGTCAGCCTGGGCCAGACTGAGATTCTACATCGAAAAAAAAACAAAAAACAAAAAAATAGAAATTCCAGCACGTTTTTAAATCCCAACACTTAGGAGGCAGAGGTAAAAGGATCATCATGAGTTGGAGGTCACCCTGAGACTATATAGTGAAATCCAGGTCAGCCTGAAAAAGAAACTGAGAAGGAAAAAAAAAAAAATAGAATCTAGAGTTATAGCTCAGTTAGTGGCATGTTTACCTAGCATGCACAAAGCACAGGTGTAGATCCCCAGCACTCAAGAGATGGAGACAGATCATCCTCAGCTACACAGTGAGTTCAAGGCCAGCCAGACCTATATAAGACCCTGTCATCAATCAATCAATTAAAAAATAGACAACAGAGGGCTGGAGAGATGGCTTAGTGGTTAAGATGCTTGCCTGCAAAGCCAAAGAACCCAAGTTCAATTACCCAGGACTCACATAAGCCAGATGCACAAAGAGGTGTGTGTCTGGAGTTTGTTTGCAGTGACTAAAGGCCCTGGTACACCAATTCTCTCACTATCCATCTACCTCCCTCCTTCCCTCCCTCTTTCTCTCTCTCCCAAATAAATACATAATAAGTTTAAAAAATAAATAAATAAATAGGGCTGGAGAGATGGCTTGGCGGTTAAGGCGCATCCCTGTGAAGCCTAAGGACTCTGGTTTGATTCTCCAGGTCCCACGTAAGCCAGATGCACATGGTGGCACATGTGTCTGGAGTTTGTCTACAGTAGCTAGAGGTCCTGGCATGCCCACTCTCTCTCTCTTTCTCTCTAATAAATAAACAAATAAAAATAAAATCTTAATAAAAATAAATAGACAGTAGGAGATGTTACTTTTAAACCATCAAAGTTTTGATATATTCAGAACATATAAGGAACTCCAAAAACTTAGTAACAAAAATGCAAATTTTAAGGCTGTAGAGATGGCTCAGTGGTTAAGGTGCTTGACTGCAAAGCCTACAGACCAGATTTGCTAGTACCCATGCAAGACAGATGTACAAGGTGACACATGTGTCTGGAGTTCATTTGCAATGACTAGAAGCTGTGGCACACCAATTCTCACCCTCCCTCCCTCCTTCCCTCTCTCTCTTTCTGTTTCTCTCTTATAAATACATAAAATTTTATAAAAACTACAAATTTTAAAATGACAAAAGGTCTAAACACATTTCTCAAAAGTACACATAAAAATGGCCAACATATATGTGAAATGTTTAAAAACACTAATGATTAAGGAAATCCAAATAAAAACCAAAATGAAATACCACCTCCTTCCAGAAGAAAGACTAATATAAGCCAGCTCTCAGGAGGCTGAAGGAATTGGAATGCTATAAGCATCAGGCCAGCCTTAGCTGTGTCATGAGTTCCAAGCCAGCTTGGGAAAAAAGAGAGAATGGGGAAGGGAGGGAGGAAGAAGAGGACTGGAGAGATGGTTCAACACTTAAGCACTTGCTTGCAAAAACTAAGGTCTGGGTTCAATTTCCCAGTACCCAAATGCACAAAGTGGTGCATACATCTGGTAATAATTTCAGTGGCAGATGACCCTGGCACACCCATTCTCTCTTTCTCTCTGTCTCTCATATAAATAAAATCTTTTTTTTTAAAAAGAGGAAGGGGGGCTGGAGAGATGGCTTAGCAGTTAAGGCACTTGTCTGCAAAGCCAAAGGACCCAGGTTCAACTACCCAGGACACACGTAAGCCAGTTGAGTTGCACAAGGGGGCTCACGCATCTGGACTTTGTTTGCAGTGGCTGGTGGCCCTGATGCACCCATTCTCATTTTCTCTCTCTCTACCTGCCTATTTCTGTATCTCTCTCTCTCTTTTTCTCTCTCAAATAAATAAATATAAATAAAATTTAAAATAAGAAGGGGGAGCTGAGCATGGTGACATATGCCTTTAATCCCAGCACTCAAGAGGCAGAGGTAAGAGGACCACTGTGAGTTAGAGGCCACCCTGAGACTACTTAGTGAATTCCATATCAGCCTGGGCTAAAGTGAAACCCAACCTCAAAAAAACTTTAAAAAGGGCTGGAGAGATGGCTCAGCAGTTAAGGCACAAGCCTGCAAAGCCTAAGGACCCAGTTCAATGTTCCAGGTCCCATGTAAGCCAAATGCACATGGTGGCACATGCATCTGGAGTTCATTTGCAGTGGCTAGAGGCCCTAGCACACCCATTCTCACTTTCTCTCTGTGTCTCTGTCTCTAATAAGTAAATGAAAATAAACAATTTTTTAAAGGGGGGGGAGAGATGGCTTGGCAGTTAAGGTATTTGCCTGCAAAGCCAAAGGACCTCAATTCAATTCCCCAGGACCCATGTAAGCCAGATGCACAAGGTGGCACATGCAACTGGAGTTTATCTGCAGTGGCTGGAAGCTCTGGTGTGTCCATTCTCTCCCTCTCTCTCCCTCTCTCTCTCTCTCTCTGCCTTTCTCCCTCTCAAATAAATAAATTAAAATAAATATTGTTTTTAAAAAAAGGAGGGGGGCTGGAGAGATGGCTTAGCAGCTAAGGTGCTTGCCTGCAAGCCTAAGGACCCAGGTTCAATTCCCCAGTACCCACATGAGCCACAAACAAGGCGGTATATGTATCTGGAGTTCATTTGCAGTGGCTAGAGGCCCTATGTACCCATTCTCTTTATATATCTGCTTCTATCTCTCACTCTCATTCTCTCTCAAATCAATAAGTAAATAAAATAAAATTAAATTAAAAAGATATGTTTAACAAAAAAAAGAGGAGAAACCGGGCGTGGTAGCACATATCTTTAGTCCCAGCACGAGGGAAGCAGAGGTGGGAGGGTAACTGTGAGCTGAAGGCCAGCCTGAGACTACATAGTGAATTCCAGGTTAGCCTGGGCTAGAATGAAAGGCTACCTCGAAACCCTCCACCACCCCCCCAAAAAAAAAGCCTGCCATAACTGCCATGTTTCAACAATCTCACTACTGGGCACACATCATTCAAAAGGAAATGATATATCTGTATGTCAAAGAAACATCTGCCCTCCCATGTTTACTGGAGTGTTACTCTTAATACCCAAGAATGGGTAACAATTTAAATGTCAACCAACTCATAAATGTATAAAGAAAATAATTTGAAGTGCATCGAGTATCAGGCCAACCTTAGCTGCACAGTGAGCTCCAAGCTACCTTGGGAGAGAGAAAAAGAGATAAGGGGGAAGGGAATGGTACTCAGCCATTTAAAAAAAAAAACTTGTCGGGAGCAGGGAGTGGTGGAGCAGGGAGTGGTGGCGCACGCTTTTCCAGCACTTGGGAGGCAGAAGTAGGAGGATCACGGTGAGTTCAAGGCCACCCTGAGACTACATAGTGAATTCCAGGTCAGCCTGAGCTAAAGTGAGACCCTACCTCGAAAAACAAAAACAAAAAACAAAAAAACAAAAAAAATTTGTCAGGGCTGGGGAAATGGCTTAATGGTTAAGGCATTTGCCTACAAAGCCTAAGGACCCCAGTTCGATTGCCCAGGACCCACGTAAACCAGATGCCCAAGGGTGTGCATGCATCTGGAGTTCATTTGCATTAGCTGGAGGCCCTGGTGCACCCATTCTCTCTTTCTCTCTACCTCTTCCTCTCTCTCTCTCAAGTAAACAAATATAAATAAAATATTTTTAAAAGCTGTCATTTGTAACAATGGTAATGGAATTGGAGGGCATTATAGTAAGTGAAAGAAAAATAAGTTATAACATGGTCTCACCATATGTAGAATCTACATGTTCATCTCACAGAAGTTGAGAGTAGAATGGGGGTTACAGACACCAGAGGGCAAAAAACAAAGGATGAGGAAAGGTTGAGCAATAGTAGGGATTTAAGGGCCCCAGAGAAGAAGCATCTACATTAAAGATCCTGCAGACTGTCTTTGGCTAAGTAGAACAGCATATTTATGGAAAGGTGGAACATTGTAGGATAAGAGCCAAAATTATTTTAGGCTCTCTTGCCCCTTTTAATAGCCATTTACTACTAACCTCTCTCTCTGACCTAACATCTACTTTACTTTTAACTTCTAATCTTGACACACCTGGATTCCACCAGCTAAGAACGCCTTTAATCCCAGCACTCAGGAGGCAGAGGTAAGAGGATCGCCGTGAGTTCAAGGCCACCCTGAGACTACAGAGTAATTTCTAGGTCAGCCTGAGCTAGAGTGAGATCCTACCTCGATTCTTTCAATGAGTAGCAAAGTTCAGAATTTGAGGAAAAATGGTTACCAAGTCAATTAGTGTGTGCTGAGGGTTACTGTCTTGAGCATCACAGGTGCCTAGGTTTGAAGATAGCTACTTCATACATTTGATTCATTTTTTCACTACAGCCCAAGTGATTACTAAGTATAAGTAACCATTCACAGAGAGGGCCTACTACGTTGTGATACTTAATCACCACTTTTGTATATTAAATTCAGGGAAGCAATACAGTCCTCACTTAGAACACCAATCCCTAGTCCAAACATTGAAATTTCATACACCTGCAACATATTTGACCAGGTCCCTAAAGCTAGGCCATCACAGACCACGAGGATGTTGCTTGTGTAAATCGCATTTCAAGCAAGTGTTTTTAACCACTGAGCCACCTCGCCAGCCCTCAATCGCATTTCAAAACTGCAAGCTAACAAAACTGACTTTGTGAGGGTCGGAAAGTTCTCGAGGCCAATGAAAAATCTGAATTCAGAAGTGAGCGAAGGTGTCCAATTCAGAACCGGGACGATGAAAAGAGGGTCTAAATCAACGCGGGAGTTGGGAGGCGAGGAGAGCAGCAACTGTCGAAAGCTCTCGCGTCCCTCCAACTTTCCAACTCCCCAGGGCTCCGGATCCCCGAGCCAGCGGGGAGCACCTAGCGTCCGGGGAAAGAACCCCAAAGGCGGGAGAGCGGGCCTCCCACTCATCAGCAAATCAAACAGGGAACAGGATGGAGGCAAGCAGAACCAGGACATCAGGAGAGCGGAGCGACCGACCCCGGGGCCACCGGCTGTGACCAGAGCCTTCCCCGCGGGTGTCGCCGAGGCCCCACAGGCCGGCGCGGGGGAAGGGCAGGCGGGAAAGCGGGTGGCGGGAAGACTGCAGGGCCGGACCGGCTCCAACGCCGCACGCGAGACCCCGACACTGCTCGGGCCTCGGGGATCCCCGAGAAGACCCCCCGCCTCAGAAAGGCCGAGGCAGCCCCCTTCGACCCCGCGCTTCCCCGCCCCCACCCTCCACCGTGCTCCGGGGCTCCGCGCCCCGCAGCCGCGGGGGAACCAGGGGCCAGCGGCAGGGCCTCGGACGGCTGACGCCCTCCCCGACGCCCCGACCCCAACACGCAGGCAAAACCAACAAAGCACCGCGGATTTCGAGGAGAAGAAACGTCACAGGCCCGACCCGGGACTCCGTCGCGCAGCGCCGGCCCGGCCGCTGGGCGGCGCGGACGGGTTGGGGAGGGGAAGGGGTCGCGCAAGGGCCCCGCGCCGACGCTCCTGCCCTGGGGCCTCGCTTCCGCGGGGAGGCGGAGAGGAAGGGACTCCCTCACCCGACACTAACCTTGGAGTCTCCGTTGCACAGAGCCATCGGGGCAAGGGCCGAAGCCGGGGCCGCGGTGGCGGCTGCTAGATTGAGACGGGGCGGGAGGATGCCGGAAGGGTCCGCCAAGGCTGAGAGGAAGGCCTGGTCACGGAACAGCCCGACACGGAGACGAGGCCAGCGCGCGAGAAACGCAGACCACACCAACAGCCGTGCCGCACAGCGCGGGCCCCTGCGCCGCGGGAGAAGAGACCAGCAGGGCACACGCTGCCCCCGCCTCCCGCTTCCGCCCCTGCTGGCCACTGGGAGGAGCCCGAGCGCCGCGGGCTCCGCAGCGAAGCGGCTCACTACCCACGCCCGGCCAATGAACTGACCCGCCCTCGGGGCGTGGTCTACGGCTCAGGCTCCGCCCCCAGGACCGATCGCCGGGAGGAGAAACTTGGTTACTGGACCAGGAAGAAGGAGGATGCGGATGGCGCCAGACCCTGTCAGCCGCCCAGGCAAGGGTCGCCCGCCTGGGTGAAAAGCTGAGCTGGCTTGCTGCAGGCCAAGGTTAGCAGCACTAGGGAGACCTGGGCCCCGGAAGGAACTTGGCGAATGGCGCGGCCTTCACCTTAAGGGTCTCCGGAAAAAAAAAAAAACCTTTGCTTTCTGCCTTGAAAAGTTTTTATGATCACAGCTCAAGGATCCTGCGATCATTTCAGTCCACCAAAACTTCTATAGCCAGGTGTGATGACGCACGCCTTTAATCCCAGAACTCCGGAGGCAGAGGTAGGTGGATCGCCATGAGTTCAAGGCCACCCTGAGACTACATAGTGAATTCCAGGTCAGCCTGGACCAGAGTGAGACCGACCCTACCTCGAAAAACCAAGACAACTTCTATAGTATGTGCAGGATTTTTCCAAAAGGAACGGAATTTTACAGCCGCAGCCTTATAGGCAGGGGGACTGTTCTGAAGCTGTGTTTGCACCACAGTGCTTTTATTAGTCCTGTTTTGGATGACTACAGTTCCTCCAGTTACCCTCTTGGCATCAACAAGGCAAGTATTTCCCAGAGTTCTTAAATCAGAATAGAGGTGTAACAATAACAATTTGGACCTGGAAGGGGTGGTTCAGACCTGTAATCCCAGCATTTGGGAGACTAAGGCAGGGGGCCCTATTGCTGTATCACCAGCCTGTGCTATATACAACACATGGTCTCAAAACCCTATGTGGGGCTAGAGAGATGGCTTAAGGATTAAGGTGCTTGCCTGGGAAGCCTAAGGACCCATGTTTGACTCCCCAGATTCCACATAAGCCAGATGCACAAAGGTGAGGCAAGCACAAGATATTACATGCCCACTAAGTGGCGCAAGCATCTGCAATTGGAGTTTAGTGGCTGAGGCCCTGGCACACCAATTCGCTCTCCTTCTCTCTCTCTCCGTGTCTCTCTTTTTTTAAAAAAACCTTGGAAGCTGGGTGTGGTGGTGCACGCCTTTAATCCCAGCACTGAAGAGGCAGAGGTAGGAGGATCGCCATGAGTTCGAGGCCACCCTGAGACTACAAAGTGAATTCCAGGTCAGCCTGAGCTAGAGTGAGACGCTACCTCGAAAAACCAAAAACAAAAAAAAAAAAAAACCTTGAGCTGGAAAGATGGCTTAGAAGTTAAGGCGTTTGCTTGCAAAGCCAAAGGAACTTGGTTCCATTCCCCAGGACCCAAGTAAGCCAGATGCACAAAGTGGTGCATGCGTCTGGAGTTCATTTGCAGTAGCTGGAGGCCCTGGCGCACCCATTCTCTCTCTCTCTCTCTCTCTCTCTCTCTCTCTCTGCCTCTTACTTTCTAGCTCTCTCAAATTAATTAATTAATTAAATTAAAAAAAAAACGTATGTGAAGCCGGGCGTGGTGGCGCACGCCTTTAATCCCAGCACTTGGGAGGCAGAGGTAGGAGGATCGCCATGAATTCAAGGCCACCCTGAGACTACATAGTTAATTCCAGGTCAGCCTGGGCCAGTGTGAGACCATACCTTGAAAACCAAAAAAAAAAAAAAAAAAAAAACGTATGTGATAATCAACAGCTCTTGATTGAATATAAGGCCAGCTCAGTGCGAAAGAACTCATATCTGTAGAACCAAGTCAATCTGTTGGGTAGGAAAGTTTATAGACAGCAGAGAGAAGCCCCCGCTGTTCTTTGGGTAAGAAAAGTGACTTATACCCATCAAAAAGTCTCTTAAATCGGGCATGGTGGCAGACGCCTTTAATCCCAGCACTCAAGAGGCAGAGATAGGTGGATCACTAGGAGTTCAAGGCCAGCCTGAGATTATAATTCCAAGTCATCCTGGACATTACAGAAGAAATAGCCATTTAAATATGGGTGCTGGGAGAGGGGAGCTTGCCTTTAATCCCTGCATTCCGGAAACAGAGGTAGGAGAATCACTGTGAGTTCCAGGCCAACCTAGGGCTACAAAATGAGTTCTAGGTCAGGCTGGGCTAGAGTGAGACCCTACCTCAAAAATAAAATAGGGCTGGCTGGAGAGATGGCTTAGTGGTTAAGGCACATGCCTGCAAAGCCTAAGGACCCCAGTTTGATTCTCCAGGTCCCACGTAAACCAGATGCACAAGGGGAGTGCACACGTCTGTAGTTCATTTGCAGTGGCTAAAGGCCCTAGCACACCCATTCTCACACTCCCTCTCTCTCTTTCCCTCTCTCTGTCTCAAATAAATAAATAAATAAAAATAAAATCTTTTAAAAATAAAATAAAATAGGGCTGCTAAGATGGCTTAGTAGTTAAGATGCACAAGGTGGCACAGGCATCTGGAGTTCATTTGCAGTGGCTAGAGGCCCTGATATGCCCATTCTCTCTCTGTCTCAAAGAAATAAAAATTTTTAAATAAATAAATAAAAAGTTTTTTAAAAAAGACAAAAATTGGGCTGGAAAGATGGCTCAGCGGTTAAGGTGCTTGCCTGCAAGGATCTAGGTTCGATTCCCCAGTACCCACTGAAGCCAGTTGCACAAGGTGGTGTATGCATCTGAGTTCCATTACAGTGACTGTGCTCATTCTTTCTCTCCCTCTGCTTCCCTATATCTCTCTCAAATAAGTAAATAAATAAATATATAAGAGTGCTAGTCTCCCTTCTAGTCTGATAACCAGCTCTAAGGAGATGGCAGTAGACACTGAGGACACTCAAAACTCATGAAAGCAGAAATTCAGAGGTTGCAGAGAGCTTAATATTAAAGTAGACTTATAACACACTAAGCAAGGCTCAGGGAACATTGCAGAAAATGGGGCAGGAAGGTTCCTAGAGCCACAATATAGGGAGGAATACCCTGAGACATTGCCCCCCCCCATGGAGACCAATGTATTTATGATCCCACAGTGAACACCAGTGACCCCACTGAGGAGCACCCTAGGTGGAATGAGGGCCAGGGAAGAAAATATAAGAGTATAGCCTGATGGGAGTATGATCAATATGCAATAATTCATAAAGTTCATAATTAATAAAAAAATAAATAAAGGGCTGGAAAGATGGCTTAGTGCTTAAGGCGTTTGCCTGCAAAACCTAAGGACCCTGATTCGATTCTCCAGGACCCATGTAAGCCAGATGCACAAGGGGGCACATGTGTCTGGAGTTTGTTTGCAGGGGCTAGAGGCTCTGGCGCGCACATTCTCACTGTCCCTTTCTCTGTCTCTAATAAATAAATAAATAAAGAGAGGAAAGCTGGGCATGGTGGTACACGCCTTTAATCCCAGCACTCGGGAGGCAGATGTAGAGGATCACTGTGAGTTCGAGACCACCCTGAAACTACAGAGTGAATTCCAAGTCAGCCTGAGCTAGAATAAGACCCTACCTCGAAAAAGCAAAAAAATAAAATAAAATAAAGATAGGAGGCACAGATGGCTCAGCAGAACAGCATTTGTTTGTAGCACCAAGAGTTCCTGGCACCCCCTCCATGCACAGACATATACACACATGTAAATAAATAAAATTTTAAAATGTAAAGATCCAGGCATGGTGGCTTAAGCCTATAATGCCAGCACTGGAAAGGTTGAGGTAGGAGAATCCTGTGAGCTCCAGGCCAGCCTGGGCTAAAATGAGACCCTTCCTCAAAATAAATAAACTTGGACTTGCTTCACTCTAACAAAGCCTCTCAACAATTATTTATCTATTATAAAGCAACAGCATGTGCTGCACTCTGCTGTGCCCAGCTCCAGGAGCTCAAACACTGAGGGTACAACCCTAATGGCCAAAGCTAATAAATGCCATGAGAATAGTGGAATAGTTGGTGTTCTTTCATCTGTTTTTTTTTAAATCAGGGAGAGAGAGAAAGAAAGAGGCAGGGAGAGGAAGAGAGAATGGGCTTGCCAGGGCCTCCAGCTACTGCAAACAAACTCCAGACACATGTGCCACCTTGTGCATCTGGCTTACATGGGTTCTGGGGAATCAAACCTGGGTTTTTGGCTTTGCAGACAAGCGCCTTAACCGCTAAACTATCTCTCCAGCCCCTTTTAAAATTCTTTTTCTCCTTATATAGATATAGATATAGATATAGATATAGATATAGATATAGATATATTGGTTTTCTGAGGTAGGGTCTCACTCTAGTTCAGGCTGACCTGGAATCCACTATGTAATCTCAGGGTGGCCTAGAACTCACAGCAATCCTCCTATCTCTGCCTCCCAAGTGCTGGGATTAAAGGTGTGCACCACCATGCCTGGCTATTTATATATTTTTTTATTTGAGAGAAAGAAAAAGGCAGAGAGAGAGAAAGAGGGAGAGAATGGGCGCACCAGGGCATTCAGCCACTGCAAACAAACTCCAGATGCATGTACCCCCTTGTCCATCTGGCTTACGTGGGTCCTGGAGAGTTGAACCAGGATCCTCTGGCTTTGTAGGTAAACGCCTTAACTGCTAAACCATCTCTCCAGCCCTTTTTCTTCTTTTAAACTCCAGACACATGTGCCACTTTGTGCATCTGGCTTACGTGGATACTGGAGAATCGAACTTGGGTTGTTAGGCTTTGCAGGCAAGTGCCTTAGCCACTAAGCCATCTCTCCAGCCCCTTTTTCAGTTTTTTTGAGGTAGGATCTCACTGTAGTCCAGGCTGACCTGACACTCACTCTAGTTCCAGGCAGGCCTCAAACTCACGATAATCCTCCTACCTCTGCCTCCTCAGTCCTGGGATTAAAGGCATGTACCCCTCCCTGTTGTTCATAAAAATTAACTTGCAGTTTTATTTTATTTTTTCTCATGTGTGGATACATTACTGGAGATTGAAGCTATGGCCTCGCACATATGAGGCCAGTACTTTGCCACTGAGATATATCCCTAGCCCCCTTTTTATTTTTTATTTTGACACAACTTCTCTCTAAGTTACTCAGGCTGGCCCTAAACTTACTCTAACCCAGTTAGGCCTTTAAAGGCCTCAACCTCATCAGTGGTTGAGATTACAGGCACATCTGAACACTTGGAGATTCATCCAGCCAACCCTTGTTCACCTTGCAGCCTGCATTCTTAGTGCTTGCTGTCCTCTTCACTTCACTTGCAAAGCATATTAAACAACTACAGTTTCTTAAACAGGATAGGTTTTCTTATTTATTTATTATTTTTAATATATATATTTTAAATTTATTTATTTATTTATTTGAGAGAGAGAGAGAGAATGGGCACATCAGGGCTTCTAGCCACTGCAAACAAATTCCAGATGCATGTGCCCCCTTGTGCATCTGGCTTATGTGGGTCCTGGAGAATCGAACAGGGATCCTTTGGCTTTGCAGGCAAATGCCTTAACTGCTAAGCCATCTCTCCAGCCTTTATTTATTTATTTATTTATTTGCAAGCAGAGAGAAAGAGAGAATGGGCATGCCAGGGCCTCTAGCCACTGCAAACGAACTCTAAATGCATGTGGCCCTTGTGCATCTGGCTTAAGTGGGTACTAGGAAATCGAACCTGGATTCTTTGGTTTTGCAGGCAAGTGCCTTAACCGCTAAGCCATCTCTCCAGCCCAGGTTCTCTTTTGACTTGGGCCTAGAATATTTTTATTCTTCCCACAATTCTGAACTTGGGTTAGGTGTCTATTCTTTTGTGCACCTATGATCCTTTTTCTGTCATTATTACTACTTTTGGCTGTATTTTTGTGTTCACTTGTCTGTCTGCAGAGAGGTCATAGAAACTGCATTTTTTGGGCTGAAGAGATGGCTTAGCAGTTAAACGTTTTCCTGTGAAGCCTAAGGACCCCAGTTCAAGGCTTGATTCTTGAGGACCCACGTACGCCAGATGCACAAGGGTGTGCACACATCTGGAGTTCATTTGCAGTGACTGGAGGCCCTGGCATGCCCATTCTCTCTCTTTCTCTACCTATTTCTGTATCTCTCAAATTAATAAATAAAAATAAAATATTTTTTAGAAGCCTGCTTTGTGTGTGTGTGTGTGTGTAGTTTTGAGGTAGGGTCTCACTCTAGCCCAGGCTGACCTGAAATTCACTATTAAGTCTCAGGGTGGCCTCAAACTCTCAGCGATCCTCCTACCTCTGCCTCCCAAGTGCTGGGATAAAAGGCATGTGCCACCCTGCCTGGCTAAAACTGCATTTTAAAATTTATTTTTAATTTATTTATTTATTCGATAGAGAGAAAGAGGCAGAGAGAAAGGGAGAGTATAGACGCACCAGGGCCTCCAGCCATTGCAAACGAACTCCAGATGCATGTACCCCCTTGTGCATCTGGCTTATGTGGTGGGGCCTGGAGAGTCGAACTGGGATACTTTGGCTATGCAGGCAAATGCCTTAACCACTAAGCCCTCTCTCCAGCCACTGAAACTGTATTTCATCACCCTCATACCAAATCCAACACCCAGATGCTGACTCCTAAATACCAGTTTCCAGTAATAGGAACCAGGCCTTCTTGGAGAAATCGCTGATTTCTGGACCAAGGCTGTAAAAAAAAATGACCTGCAACATCATTTTGTACTGGGAAGTAAGAAAGTACTCAAATAACAATGAAGTCATCACCAAAGGACACAGAATTTTGGGTTTTTGAGGTAGTGTTTCCCAATTTCTAGGTCAGCCTAATCTGCAACTCATTTTGTAGGCAAGGCTGGACTCAAACTCATAATAATCCTTCTATATCAGCCTCCTAAATGCTGGGATTAAAGGTATGATGAGCCACTATGTTCTGCTTATTGAAAGCTCTTTTACTATGACTCAGTTTGGCAGCACATATACAAAAATAGAAAGGAGCAGCCAAGCGTGGTGGTGCATGCCTTTAATCCCAGCACTTGGGAGGTAGAAGTAGGAGGATCACCGTGAGTTCGAGGCCACCTTAAGACTACGTAGTGAATTCCAGATCAGCCTGGGCTAGAGCAAGACCCTACCTCAAAAAGAAAAAAAAAAAAGGAAAAAAAAAAACAACCAAAAATAAAAATAGAAAGGAGGCTTTTTTTTTTTTTTTTTTTTTTTACCAAGTCTAAGAAAATGTATTAAAATACTCAGTGGCAGTAAACATAACGGAGAAAATAATAAAAGTAAAAGGGGAGCTGGAGAGATGGCTCAGTGGTTTAAGGGGCTTGCCTGCAAAGCCGAATGACACTGGTTCAGTTCCCCAGTACCCATGTAAAGCCAGATGCACAAAGGGGCCCATGGATCTGGAGTTCATTTTCAGTGGTTGGAAGACACACTTATTCTCTCTCTCTTCTCTCTTTCTGTTTCATTCAGCCAGGCATGGTGGTGCATACCTTTAATACCCTTCCATGGAGCAGGCCTTCAGTCCAACTAGAGACAGGTTGGTTTCCCCCACAACAGACATGCCATTATCGCACCTATTGGCTCATTTGGCCTGGCTGGCCAAATTTAAGGTTTGCAGTGTCCATTGTAGAATATCTCAACTGGTGGTTTCTTCCTCTACCATTGAACTGCATGCAGCACAACTTTTTCCAGCTTTCTGTCAGCTGGTCTATATGGAGGAGGTTTTTAGCTCAGCTCCAGCAGGATTTCTCAGTGACCTTGCAGCACAAGTATGTGGAATCTTCAGCAATAGGGTTTTACCATCTATTCCTGGTGGGAAACCAAGGGCCTCAGCAATGGCCTGTAATGTTTTGGGGGTATCAGTGACCTCCCTGGCCAACAAGTCACTGAAAAGTATCCCATTTCTGGCACTGAACATTTTCTTTTCTTTTTTGGTTTTTGGAAGTAGTGTTTCACACTAGCTCAGGTTGACTTGGAATTCACTATGTAGTCTCAGGATGGCCTCTAACTGGTGGTGATCCTCCTTACCTCTGCCTCCTGAATGCTGGGATTAAAGGCGTGCACCACCATGCCTGCTTTTTTTTATGGGGGGGGTCTACAAATAATTTTATTGAAATTGAACAAATGATACAACAGTCGTCCTATGCTGGGGCCATCTTCCCCAAGCCATTTCCCACACTCTAGAAGCACACAACTTCCATATTAAGCAATTTTTTAAAAAGTCATCTCTAGAAATCAGACTTTGCCCAACACCATCATAGTCTAGATTATTTACAAACCTTCACATTTTAAGTATTTCTTTTATGGTTTTCCCCCTCCTTTCTGTCCCTATGAAGGGGCTCCAGTCCTTTCCACTGACTGATCCTGAAGGGGTGAGGACACTGTAGGGCAAGGGCAGTGGGTTCCTCATAGATACTGGCACCAGCCCTAGAGTGGCTGCTGCTGCTTACCACTGGGTGTGGACAGCCCTTCCCCAACAGGGAAGAGGGGACTGGTGCAAAGGCAAGGGGGATTAGACATAATAGGTGGCTTGGGGCAACTCCTCATAGGAACAAGAGCCCACAGCCTGTCCTGACCCTGGCCTGCACTCTCTCAACTGCAGGGAGGGCAACAACTAGTTGCATTGGGGATCAGCCCAGCCCTGGGTGAAAGGAAAAACCTCCCATGCCAGTCCCCATTCCTATTTAACAGCCAATAAATTGTCCATCCTACAGCAGGAACATATGGCAGGTAGATTGGAAGAATCAGGCTGGCACTGTCCCCAGCCTCTGTCCAATACAGGAGGAATCGAGGTAGCAAACGGCTGAAATGCTCTGACTGGGGGGGGGGGGGGTAAGGGAAGTGAGGGAAAGGGAGTTCCCACTTGTATACAGCTCCCACAGCCCAGAGGCTGGAAGAAGGCAGACTTTGCTTGTAAAGTGCTGTAGCTTCTAGCTGGGCCAGGCCCTAGGCAAGCTTGGAAGAAAGTAGGCCAGGCAAGGGACTAGGAACCAGGCATTCCTGACCAGCATATGTCCCACCATGGATTTTTGCAGGTATGACTTGGAAGGGTGGTCTGGTAATTCTGTCATTAGCCCTCACCAGTCACCCACCACCTTTTGTCCACACACAAACCAATACAAGTTAACACCCATGGGACTGTCCCGCTCACGGCTGAAGGCTCTGGGCCCACGGAGTTTATTCAGGGTTGTGGCCCCAGCCTGGATTCCTCAATGGAAGCCATACCTTGAACCTGGGAGGGAGTTTCTTGCTGGGCAGTGGGTGCTTGTGTCTTCCAACCCTTCGGCTCACACCTCATAAAGGATCACTGGGAAATCCACATGGATGCGGGGAGCTTCACGATGCCCTGAGGAATCAGATTTTTATGCACCCGCCTCAACTTGGCGCGCTTCTGCCGGTTCTTGGTGATGATTGTCTCGTCGTAGAACTCGTGAGCCAGATCCCCATCTTCATCATAGAACATGGAGTCACGGCGTGTGAATACAACGGGAGGCATCGCTTGGGTCCGAGGCCGCACCAAAGCTTGCTCGGTGCCCGCTGCATTCCGGGCCGCCGCCCCACGCCCCGAGGCAAAGCACCACAGGCCCTGAGCTTTGGAGCCGCTGGCGCCCATGTCAGGGCCCCGGTGCATGGCGGAGCCAGCAACCGCCCCTCTTTCACAGCGCTGCAGCAGCTGCCACCATGCCCTGCTCTGCTCGCAGGTGCTGCCGTGGCAGCTGCCTTCAGAAGGCTCGGCTGTCTCCATGCTGCTTTTTTTTAAATTAAACATTTCTAGTAACAATCTATGGCTTCTGAGTGTTCCATTCTCCAAAAAGTAGGTTTCCATATGACTTATTTATATCCTTTTTAGATTTCAATTAGCCCTCCCTCCACCTTTCCTTTACTCAGTCTCTTCCCCTGACTTCACTTAGGCCTTTTCACCCCCATTAATCTGTTCTTCTACTTACATATACATGATACTATCCTATATATACTTTTTTTTTTTTTTTTTTTGAAGTAGGGTCTCACTCTAGCTCAGGCTGACCTGGAACTCACTATGTAGTCTCAGGGTGGTCTCAAACTCACAATGATCCTCCAACCTCTGCCTCCCCAGTGCTGAGATTAAAGGCATGGGCCACCACGCCCGGCTATTTTATTTATTTATTTATTTTTAGGTAGGGTCTCACTCTGGCCCAGGCTGACTTGGAATTAACTATGTAGTCAGAGCATGGCCTCAAACTCACAGTGATCCTCCTACCCCTGTCTCCTGGAGTGCTGGGATTAAAGATGTGTACCACTACGCCCAGCTTCATTTCCGTTTATTTTTAATTCAGCATCTCTGTCTTTTTATGGAGTTCCATTTTCTTTTCTTGGTTAGACTTTATTTCATTTGATTATTCATTTTCTGTTGGAGTTAATTCAGAGTTCATGTACTCTTTTTAATATTTTATTTATTTGAGAGAGAGAGAGAGAAAGGGCACTCCAGGGCCTCCAGTTGCTGCAAACGAACTCCAGATGCATGCACCACCTTGTGCATCTGGCTTATGTGGGTACTGGGGAACTGAACCTGGGTGCTTTGGCTTTGCAGGCAAGCACTTTAACCACTAAGACATCTCTCCAGCCAAAAGGTAAGCCAGATGCACAAGAGGACACATGCATCTGGAATTTGTTTGCAGTGGCTGGAAGCTCTGATGTGCCCATTCTCTCTTTCTCTGCCTCTTTCTCTCTCTCAAACAAATAAATAAATTAATTAAAAATATATTTAAAATAATAAATAAGAAAACCTGTCCTGTTTAAGAAACTGCTGTTGTTTAATATGCTTTGCAAGTGGAGTGAAAAGGACAGCAAGCAGTAAGAATGCAGGCTGCAAGGTGAACAAGAGTTGGCCGATGAATCTCCAAGTGTTCAGATGTGCCTGTAATCTCAACCACTGATGAGGCTGAGGCCTTTAAAGGCCTAACTGGGTTACAGAGTAAGTTTAGGGCCAGCCTGAGTAACTTAGAGAGAAGTTGTGTCAAAATAAAAAATAAAGCCGGGTGTGGTGGCACACGCCTTTAATCCCAGCACTCAGGAGGCAGAGGTAGGAAGATCACCGTGAATTCAAGGCCACCCTGAGACTACACAGTTACTTCCAGGTCAGCCTGAGCCAGAGTGACACCCTACCTCGAAAAAACAAAATAAATAAATAAATAAAAAGGGGGCTAGGGATATATCTCAGTGGCAAAGTACTGGCCTCATATGTGCGAGGCCATAGCTTCAATCTCCAGTAGTATCCACACATGAGAAAAATAAAAATAAAACTGCAAGTTAATTTTTATGAACAACAGGGAGGGTGCATGCCTTTAATCCCAGGACTGAGGAGGCAGAGGTAGGAGGATTATCGTGAGTTTGAGGCCTGCCTGGAACTAGAGTGTCAGGTCATTTAAAATAATAAATAAGAAAACCTGTCCTGTTTAAGAAACTGCTGTTGTTTAATATGCTTTGCAAGTGGAGTGAAAAGGACAGCAAGCAGTAAGAATGCAGGCTGCAAGGTGAACAAGAGTTGGCCGATGAAATCTCCAAGTGTTCAGATGTGCCTGTAATCTCAACCACTGATGAGGCTGAGGCCTTTAAAGGCCTAACTGGGTTACAGAGTAAGTTTAGGGCCAGCCTGAGTAACTTAGAGAGAAGTTGTGTCAAAATAAAAAATAAAGCCGGGTGTGGTGGCACACGCCTTTAATCCCAGCACTCAGGAGGCAGAGGTAGGAAGATCACCGTGAATTCAAGGCCACCCTGAGACTACACAGTTACTTCCAGGTCAGCCTGAGCCAGAGTGACACCCTACCTCGAAAAAACAAAATAAATAAATAAATAAAAAGGGGGCTAGGGATATATCTCAGTGGCAAAGTACTGGCCTCATATGTGCGAGGCCATAGCTTCAATCTCCAGTAGTATCCACACATGAGAAAAAATAAAATAAAACTGCAAGTTAATTTTTATGAACAACAGGGAGGGGTGCATGCCTTTAATCCCAGGACTGAGGAGGCAGAGGTAGGAGGATTATCGTGAGTTTGAGGCCTGCCTGGAACTAGAGTGTCAGGTCAGCCTGGGCTACAGTGAGATCCTACCTCAAAAAAACTGAAAAAGGGGCTGGAGAGATGGCTTAGTGGCTAAGGCACTTGCCTGCAGAGCCTAACGGCCCAGGTTCGATTCTCCAGTATCCACGAAAGCCAGATGCACAAAGTGGCACATGTGTCTGGAGTTTAAAAGAAGAAAAAGGGCTGGAGAGATGGTTTAGCAGTTAAGGCGTTTGCCTACAAAGCCTAAGGACCCAGGTTTGATTCCCCAATACCCACGTAAGCCAGCTGCACAAGGGGGCACATGCATCTGGAGTTTGTTTGCAGTGGCTGAATGCCCTGGTGCGCCCATTCTCTCCCTCTTTCTCTCTCTCTGCCTTTTTCTTTCTCTCAAATAAAAAAATATATAAATAGCCAGGCATGGTGGTACACACCTTTAATCCCAGCACTTGGGAGGCAGAGATAGGAGGATTGCCGTGAGTTCTAGGCCACCCTGAGATTACATAGTGGATTCCAAGTCAGCCTGAACTAGAGCGAGACCCTACCTCAGAAAACAAACAAATATATATATATATATATATATATATATATATATATATATATATATATAGAGAGAGAGAGAGAGAGAGAGAGAGAGAGAGAGAATGAATTTAGCGGTTAAGCGGTTAAGGCGCTTGTCTGCAAAGCCAAAAACCCAGGTTTGATTCCCCAGAACCCATGTTAGCCAGATGCACAAGGTGGCACATGCGTCTGGAGTTCGTTTGCAGTTCCTGGAGGTCTTGGCACACCCATTCTCTCTCTCTGTCTCTCTGCAAATAAATAAAATAGCTTAGTGGTTAAGGCACTTGCCTGTAAAGCCTAAGGATCCAGGTTTAATTCTCAAAACCACGTAGCAAGATACACATGGTGGCGTATGCGTCTGTAGTTCATTTACCACTGGAGCACCCATTCTCCCTCTCTCCCATGAATAAATAAAAATTTAAAAATATTTGGATATATTGAGTCAGTATTCCACTTAGCCACCCACTCTACCTACTGGAGTTCCCCCGCCCCCCTTTTTTTCCTAAATATTTCCTTCCTTTATATGAGGGGTAGAGAGAAGAGGCAGATATAGTGGGCGCGCCAGGGCCTCTAGCCACTGCAAACGAACTCCAGACACAAGCACAACCTTCTGCAGCTGGGTTATGTGGGTACTGGAGAATCGAACCTGGGGTCCTTAGACTTCACAGGCAATTGCTTTAACTACTAAACCATCTCTTCAGTCCAGTCAGGCCTTCTTATACCCTAAATTTTAGGGGCACAAAGCGACCTGCCTCCTGGTACCAAAACTGGGTAACCTCAGTCCTTCTCCTTTCTGATCACAACCCACAATCAGCATCTCACGACCAATCACAGTATTATTGCTCCAAAACCTCCTGGTAACCCGGCCACGTGCTCCGACGTGGGCCAATGAATGAGGCCCACGCTTTCCAGACACTTGCCGGCGCTCCCAGAACCAGAGCTCTGGCCATGCCCCGCCCCTGGCAGTTCGGTACGCTGGCATTTATCCTCCCCAGAGATCTGGGCCTCAGGGATTAATGGTTCCCACCAAACATTATTTCCGAACGTGGTCCCCAGAGCATGTCCTGATTGGCTTATTCTGGAGGCGGGGAAGGGATTTATTTGAGCCTGGAACCACTTCCTGAAGCACGAGGCAGGAAGTTATTCGGTACCCCTGGAGTCCGGTGAAGAGCGTGCCCCCCATCCCATTGGTAATTACGGGAGCCGGAGGACCTGCGGTCCACAGCACCACGGACCCTTCCGCCAGCCCCGGGCCCGCGCGGCTCGGCGGCCCAGAGCCTTCTTCAGCCTCCTTGGAGCCGCTCCAAGGGACTGCCACATCGCCTGGGCCTCCAGCCAGGGGTCTGGCTCCCTTCAACAGTAAGAAGTGCTTTCGCCGCCCCAAGCCCTCCCTCCCCGCTTTAAGGCCACAAGATCCTGATCCAGAGCGACTGCCTTGGACCTGGGACTAGACACAGGTCTAAAACGCTCAGCCCCGGCTCTCCCTCCACAGGGCTCTGCATCGTCTCTGATATGTCACCGACAGTCTCCCACAAGGACAACAGTCGGCAGCGGCGGCCAGGGATGTTCAGCCACTCTCTGGATCTGAAGAGCGGTCCACTGCCGCCGGGGGACTGGGATGACAGTCGTCAGGACTCTGTGGACTGGGAAGCAGACCGAGCTCTCATGAGCGATGCTCACCCCGGCGAGGTCTCTAAAGCCCCACGGAGCTTCCGGGCCGAACTAAGCAGCATTTTGCTGCTGCTTTTTCTTTACGTGCTTCAGGGCATTCCCTTAGGCCTGGCTGGAAGCATCCCTCTCATCTTGCAGAGCAAGAACGTTAGCTATACAGACCAGGCCTTCTTCAGTTTCGTCTTTTGGCCGTTCAGTCTCAAGTTGCTCTGGGCTCCCTTAGTTGACGCGGTCTACTTTAAGAGCTTCGGTCGTCGCAAATCTTGGCTTGTCCCTACACAATATATACTAGGACTCTTCATGATCTATTTATCTACTCAAGTGGACACTTTGCTTGGGAATACCGATGGCAGAACACCCGATGTGGTGGCTCTCACCGTGACATTCTTTTTGTTTGAATTCCTGGCCGCCACTCAGGACATCGCTGTGGACGGTTGGGCGTTAACTATGTTATCCCGGGAGAACGTGGGCTATGCTTCCACTTGCAATTCAGTGGGCCAGACGGCAGGTTATTTTTTGGGCAATGTTTTGTTTTTGGCTCTTGAATCTGCTGACTTTTGTAACAAATATTTGCGCTTTCAGCCTCAACCCAGGGGAATCGTTACTCTTTCAGGTAGTGTACTTAAACAATTTAAACTTTTAGGTTTATTTTATACTTGTGTATTCTTTTGAGAACGCTTGTGACTTGCAGCGGAAGTTTTTTTCTTTGCTTGCATTTAATTTTTAATTCATTTCTTTTTAAAAGTAACGTGCAAAATACTGTGTTTCGTTGTGAGATTTTCATTCATGTATGTACTTTTTTCCTAATCATGCCCCATTTTTTTTTTTTTTTCTTCAAGGTAGGGTCTTATTCTAGCCCAGGTTGACCTGGCACTCACTCTACTCCCTGGCTGGCCTCAAATTCACAGCAATCCTATCTCCGTCTCCCGATTACTGAGATTAAAGGTGGGAGCCACCACACCGGGCTCATGCCCTGTTATTAACTGTTGGTTTTCTCCTTCCACTTGTCCCCCCAAACAGTCCTTCATATGTATCTATACATATCTAGAATTTGTATATGAAAGAAAACGTGTGGTATTTATCTGTTTGTTTTTTTTCGGGGTAGGGTTTCACTCTGGTCCAGGCTGACCTGGAATTAACTATGTAGTCTCAGGGTTGCCTCAAACTCATGGCGATCCTCCTACCTCTGCCTCCCAAGTACTGGGATTAAAGGCATGTGCCACCCCGGTAACGTGATATTTAATCTTTTTTTTTTTTTTTTTTTTTTGGTTTTTCGAGGTAGGGTCTTGCTCTAGCCCAGGCTGACCTGGAATTCATTATGTAGCCTCAGGGTGGCCTTGAACTCACAGCGATCCTCCTACCTCTGCCTCCCAAGTGCTGGGATTAAAGGCATGCGCCACCACACCGGCTATATTTATCTTTTTGATTCTGCATTATTTCTCAAAGTGTCACTGGAATTTTCTTTTTAAACCAGGGTCTATGTAGCTGGCTTTAAATTCAGTCCTCCTGCCTCACTCTTCAGCCTTATCCCAAGTACTGAGATTACAGTTGTGTACTACCACATCCAGTTTTTGAATTTACTGGCAATCATTATGATAGAGCAAATATGGTTTCTGCTTTATTAAAGTGAGCTTCTTTTAAGTGTCACTAAAGCCAGCCACCTATGTTAGCGCGGTCTCTGCAGTAAACAGAGAAAGGTAATCCATAGAATAAGAAATTTCTGAGAGACCCATAGACACTTGCATTATCCATCAGGTGCACCTTTGCTTTTTATTTTTTTCTTTTAAAAAAGATCATTTATTTATTTCTTAGAGACAGAGAGAGGGAGAAAGAGAGAGTGTGAGTGAAAATGGGCACACCAGGGCCTGTAGCCACTGCAAATGAACTCCAGATCCATGCACCACCATGTGTATCTGACTTAAGTGGGACCTGGAGAATCAAACCAGGGTCCTTAGGCTTTGCAAGCATGCGCCTTAACTGCTAAGCCATCTTTCCAGCCCTTTTTAAAATTTTTTTATTATTTTTTATTTATTTTTGAAGAGAGAGACAGAGAGAGATGGAGAGGGAGACAGAGATGGGCGTGCCAGCAGTGTCTCAGCTGCTGTGAACGAAATCCAGATGCGTGCGCCCCCTTGTGGGCAAGTGCGGCATTGTGCCCTTGCCTCACTGCATCTGGCTAAACATGGGACCTGGAGATTGGAACCACTGGAGATTGGAACCAGCGTTCTTAGGCTTAGCAGGCAGGCGCCTTAGCCGCTAAGCCATCTTTCCAGCCCTTTTTTTTTTTTTTTTTAAGTTTTTATTTATTAGAGAGAGAGAGAATGGGTGCACTAGGGCCTCTAGCCACTGCAAGTGAACTCCAGATGCTTGCCCCACCATGTACATCTGGCTTATGTGGGACCAGGGACCAGGAGAATCCAACCTGGGTCCTTAGGCTTCGAAGGCAAGCGCCTTAACCACTAAGCCATCTTTCTAGCCCCACCTTTGCTTTTTTATTTTATTTATTTTTTTTGGTTTTTCGAGGGGCAGGGTCTCACTCTGGTCCAGGCTGACCTGGAATTCACTATGTAGTCTCAGAGTGGCCTCGAACTCATGGCAATCCTCCTACCTCTGCCTCCCGAGTGCTGGGACTAAAGGTGTGCGCCACCACGCCCGGCTTCCCACCTTTGCTTTTTAAAGATGTGACTCATAAACTGGGTGTGGTGGCACATGCCTTTAATCCCAGCACTCGGGAGGCAGAGGTAGGAGGATTGCCATGAGTTCGAGGCCACTCTGAGACTACATAGTGAATTCCAGGTCAGCCTGGACCAGAGTGAGACCCTGCCCCTCAAAAAACAAACAAACAAAAAAAAAAAAGTGACCTCACATGGTTCATAGTTTGCCTTTGAAAAGTGTGCTTTTGAAAGTTTCTCAGTTTTAACACCCCTACTTTCACCAGCTGGCCTTATTTTGCCTTTGCAGAGTGGTATAGGGTAATCAATACAAACTGGATTTGCTAAGTGACAGGATCCCTGGGGCCTCCTATGACTGAGAGAGTCCTGTAGACAAGGAAGGGACCGATGAACATTATAGGGGAGCTCTGTTTGTTGCCAGCCATCTCCCTGTGGGAGATAACATTTGACTTTGTTCTTTGCTGGGAAGTATTTAGGCTGATTTGTTTTTATGAATAGCTATTTGAATAACTGTGGAACTTGAACTTTGTTCTCCAGGGAATTCTATAATAGTTTACATTTTAAATTTAATGTAAAATCTGGTGGATTTCTGATTCTAACATTTTAGGTTAAAAAGTTCTTAGTCTTGCCAGGCGTCCTGGCGCACACCTTTAATCCTAGCACTCGGGAGGCAGAGGTAGGAGGATCCCCGTGAACTTGAGGCCACCCTGAGACTACATAGGTCAGCCTGGGCAAGTGAAACCCTACTTTGAACCCCCCCCAAAAAAAAAAAAAGTTCTTAGTGTTTTTTGCTTTGTTTTTCAAACTAGGGTCTCAGGGTGGCCTCTAACTCTGTACAGTGATAGTCCTACCTCTGCCTCCCAAGTGGTGGGATTAAAAGCATGCACCACCATGGCCGGCTAATAATGATTTTGAGTTTTCAGGACTTGTAACTATATTCAGTGGATTGTGTTTGTGCTGTAGTATGGAACCCCAGGGTTCTTTCATATAAGGCAAGCTGTCTAACACCAAGCTAAGTCCCAGGCCTTAACCAGTAGGGTAATATTTTTCTTTTTCTCTCCTGCTTGCCGAGACTCTTAACACTGACTTGTATTCCCAGGTCTTGTTTTTTGACCTGGCTCTTGATACATAGCCTAGGCTGGCCTTAAACTCCCTATCTTCCTGGCTCAGAAATTACAAACTAAAGGGGGTTTTGTTTGTTTGTTTGTTTTAATTGATCGAGGCCATTCATTTACCTGGTGTTAGTGCCATGATTTCATAAAACCTGGGATTTTTCTTCTTTGAAGGAACTCAGTGTATGATGGAGATTTGGAAACCAAAGTGGGTGATGGTGCCTGCTGAGTTTTGGTGCAAACTAGTACTTGAAGGGGACAATGATGAGCTAAGAAAATTCCTATCACTCTAAAGGCAGAGAACTTTCCAGTAAATTGTTGCCTTGTAGTAAGATTCCAGAACTGCTGGAATATCACACACACACACACACACACACACGGAAAAGCTCAGCATCCCGTTTTTGTTTGTTTGTTTATTTGTTTATTTTGTTTTGTTTCAAGGTAGGGTCTCTTTCTAGCCCAGGTTGAACTGGAACTCACTCTGTAGTCCCAGGCTGGCCTTGAACTCACAGAGATCCTTCTACCTCTGCCTCCAGAATACTAGGATTGAAGGCATGCTCCACTATGCCCCTCCTCTTATTTCTTTCTTTCTTTTTTTAATAAATAAAAAATAAAATAAAATATAGAGGAAAGGGAACATGTCACTCTGTGCTTTCTCTGTCAAGAAATAGACCTGGGGCCGGGCGTGGTGGCGCACGCCTTTAATCCCAGCACTTGGGAGGCAGAGGTAGGAGGATCTCCGAGAGTTCAAGGCCACCCAGAGACTACATAGCGAATTCCAGGTCAGCCTGAGCCAGAGTGAGACACTACCTCGAAAAACCAAAAAAAGAAAAAAAAAAAAAAGAAATAGACCTGGGAAAAAGCTTTTGTGTGAAAAGTCCACTTACAAAATAATAATATGAAAGCTGGGCGTGGTGGCGCACGCCTTTAATCCCAGCACTCGGGAGGCAGAGGTAGGAGGATCACTGAGAGTTCGAGGCCACCCTGAAACTACATAGTTAATTCCAGGTCAGCCTGGACCAGAGTGAAACCCTACCTCGAAAAACCAAAAAAAAAAAAAATAAATAAAAATAAAATAATAATAATAATAATAATATGAAAACCAAGAAATTGATGTGATATAATCAGATTTCACCAGCTAAACCTGTGGGGGTGGGATTTGAGGTGGTTCCATGCGTTTTTGTTTGTTTGTTTTTTGTTTTTTTGAGGTTAGCCAGGCTAACCTGGAATTCACTCTGTAGTCTCAGGGTGGCCTTGAACTCATGGCAATCCTCCTACTTCTGCCTCTAGAGTGCTGGGATTAAAGGTGTGTGCCACCATGCCCGGCGGTTCCATGCAGTTTTATCCTATATGTACTCTTGTGTAACAAACACTACAAAATTAAGGCTACTTGATTAATTTACCATAGATTCCTTCATGTTATGCCCATGCTTAATCTGTTTTTTCTTTTTTCTAATTGTTATTTTGAGGCAGTTTCACTCTGTAGCCTAGGCTGTCCTGAAACTCACAGTGTAGCCCAGGCTGAACATAAACTTGTGATCCTTTCTTTACCTCATAAGTACTGGAATTATAGGAATGAGCCATCATGTTGGGCATGTTTTCTGGGTTTACAATTGTTATCTCAGAAATGTTACATAAATAAAATCATCTAATGTGTGTATCCTCTTGGTAATTGGCTCTTTTCAGTTAGCATACTTTCATAATTACATCAGTGATTTATTCCTTTTTAATAATGAGAAGTATTGTACTTGATAGATATGCCACCATTTATTTCACTATACATCCATTGAAGGAGTTTTGGCAGTTTTCAGTTTTTGGCTCTTCCTGTCTAAAAATGAAACTTATTCCTGGGATAAATGTCCACGAATGCAAATACCAGGTCCTGTGGAAAGTCCACTTTTAGTTTTTTTGGTTTTTTTTTTTGTTTGGGTTTTGTTTTGGTTTTTCAAGGTAGGTTTTCACTCTAGCCCAGGCTGATTGGAATTCACTATGTACTCTCAGGGTAGCCTCAAAGTAGTAGTGATCCTCCTACCTCTGCCTCCCAAGTGCTGGGATTAAAGGCTTGCACCACCACACCCAGCTCCTGGTTTGTTTGTTTTTTTTGTTTTTTTTTAGATTTTGTTATTTATTTATTTATTACAGACAGAGGGAGGGAGAAAGAGTGAGAATGGGCATGCTAGGGCCTCCAGCCATTGCAAACAAACTCCAGACACATGCACCACCATGTGCATCTGGCTTATGTGGGACCTAGAGAATCAAACTTGGAGTCCTTGGACTTCGTAGGCATGGCCTTAACCACTAAGCCATCTCTCCAGCCCCCGTTTTTTTATTTTTTTATTTTGAGAGAGAGAAAGAGAGTTGGTGTGCTAGGGCCTCAGCCACTGAAGTGAAACTCCAGACACTTGTGCCATCTAATGGGCATGTGTGACCTTGCTCTTGCCTCTTTGTTCATCTGGCTAATGTGGGATCTGGAGAGTAGAACATAGGTCCTTAGGCTTCACAGGCAAGCACCTTAACTGCTAAGCTATCTCTCCAGCCCTTTTGCTGCCCCCACCCACCGGTAGGGTCTCACTCTAGCCCAGGCTGACCTGGAATTCACTATCTGTAGCCCAAATGGACCTTTAACTCATGGGGAACTCCTACCTTAACTTATCCTGTGATCTGTACTGAGACTATAAGCTGAGCCAATAAGCTCAGCCAAAAATTCTTTTAACTCTATCTCTTTTCAAACAGCAAGCCTTGTTGATGATTGGGGCCAAATACATATTACTGGTTATTTCCCCTACTATGAACATGAGAGCCATAGGCTGGTTGGTGGATGTCCAAAGTCTCTTCATTCTCTAACTGGTAAAATAGACATGTGTGCCAGAAACAGGGAGGTGGAAAGGAGCCTACAGTTATTTAGGTCAGAAACTGTTTTCCCACCACTGACTTTAGAGGACTGAAGTTAATTTCCATACGTTGCTGAGAGCCAAAGGTGTTCCATCAGATGGTGCTATTTACTTTTTCTACCTCTTCTGATGGTGGAAGAGAATGATTTTACACCACACATGGTGTGAGGTCATAAACAAAAGAATTAAAACATTTGGTGGAAGTCTACTGTTTTGTATTAGAAATTCTTTCAAAGTTTTAAAATATTTTATTTATTTGAGAGAGAAAGAGAGAGAGAATGGGTGTGCCAGGGCCTCTAGCCAGTACAAACTAGCTCCAGATGTATGCGCCACCTTGTGCAGCTGGCTTACGTGGGTATTGGGGAATCAAACCTGGGTCCTTAGGCTTCACAGGCAAGTGCCTTAATTGCTAAGCCATCTCTCTAGCCTGAAATTTTCCCACAATATATTCTTACTAAAATATTTCTCAGCCAGACATGGTAGCTTATGCCTTTAATCCCAGCACTCAGGATGTAGAGGTAGGAGGATTGCTGTGAGTTCAAGGCCACCCTAAGAATACATAGTGAATTCCAGATCAGCCTGGGCTAAAATGAGTCCCTGCCTCAAAAAACAAACAAAAAATAAATTAGACCTCAGTGCTAAAAGTCGGCCAGCCCAGGTTGGATTCCCCAGTACCCATCTAAAGCCTGATGGCCCAGGCTGGATTCTCCAGTATCCAAATGCACAAAGAGGTTTATGCATCTAGGGTTTGTTTGCAACAACAGGAGGCCCTGGCAGATCCATATTCTCTGTCTGTTTCTGTTTTGCTCTCTCTCAAATAAATTTTAAAAAATTAGGGGAAAAAAAAAAAAGCCGGGTGTGGTGGTGCACGCCTTTAGTCCCAGCACTCGGGAGGCAGAGGTAGGAGTATCGATGAGAGTTCAAGGCCACCCTGAGAATACATAGTTAATTCCTGGTCAGCCTGGACCAGAGTGAGACCCTACCTCGAAAAAAAAAAAAAAAAAAAAAAAAAAAAAAATTAGAAAAAAAAATCTCTTTTTAGATAATGTGAACTAATTGAAACAGTATGAGATCAAATTTAGGAGATTTAGTTTGAAGTTGTATCTCTGCCTCATAAATTTATTTAGTTTAGATAGGGTCTTGGTATGTAGCCCAAGCTGGTGTTGAACTGGGGATATTCTTGTCTTTGCCTCTTAAGCGCTGGGTTTACAGAAACACACCACTATCCCCAGCTTTAATTTTAAAATGGGGACTGAGTATAAAGCTCACTAGGTAGCATGCTTGCCTAAATTAGTCTATATACAAGTAAAATTGAGCTAAACATAGTATATGCTTTCATCATAAATGAGGTTTAAGCTGTAGTCATGGCCTTCAGGTAGCACATCAGTAAGAGCAAGACTCAATTCAAGGTCAGGCTGATTGGCACATGCCTAGCACTGAGGATCCTGAGGCAAGGAAATCACAAGATTGAGGCCAGCCCCGTTGAAAAGGATAGCATTTGGAATTTTTTTTAGCCAAGCCCTCTTATTTCACAGATGCAGAAACTGAGAAGAGTACAATACTTAGTGTGTTTATGGCACATGGTGTGTACTTGATTCATAATGCCTCTGCTATTACTACTATGTGTAGCTATTAAGCAGATTCTGTAGGCTGTTAGTCTGAATAAGTTTGCTCATGGCTCAGCTGTCTTTCCCTGAAACAATCCAGATAATAAACTTATGTCTTCATTCTGTGCCTAAAAGTACAAAGTTTCTCCTCTACCACTATATTGAAGAGAGTTTATTCTTAAGACTAAACACAATAGAAAGTTGAATAATAAAAGATGGAAATCTATTGTAAATAATCACGTGGTTTTCTTGTTTTGCTTTTGTTGTTTTTTTTTTTTAATTTTGAGAGATGGTCTCACGTATTTCCAGGCTGGCTTTGAACTCACTATGTAGGTAAGGATGACCTTGAACTTTGACCTTGACTTCCCAAGTGCTAGAATTACAAGCTAGTGCCACCATGGCTGGCTGTTTTTTAAAAATTATAGTGTGTGTGTGTGTGTGTGTGTGTGTGTGTGTGTGTGTGTGTACTTCAAGGTATTTGTGCTTCAGCTTCTTTGAGAAAATATTTTTTTTTTTTTTTTTTTTCGAGGTAGGGTCTCACTCTAGCCCAGGCTGACCTGGAATTCACTATGTAGTCTCAGAGTGGCCTCAAACTCATGGTGATCCTCCTACCTCTGCCTCTCGAGTGCTAGGATTAAATGCATGTGCCACCATGCCCAGCTCTGAGACAAGATTTTTTTTTATTATTATTATTTTATTTATTTTTTGGAGAGAGACACAGAGAGAGATAGAGAGGGAGAGTGAGACAGAGATGGGCATGCCAGCAGTCTCAGCTGCTGTGAACGAAATCCAGATGTGTGCGTCCCCTTGTGGGCAAGTGCGGCCTTGCGCCCTTGCGTCACTTTGCATCTGGCTAAACGTGGGACCTGGAGATTGGGACCGCTGGAGATTGGAACCAGCATTCTTAGGCTTAGGAGGCAGGCGCCTTAACCGCTAAGCCATCTCTCCAGCCCAAGATTTTTTTTTTAATAATTATTTTTTTATTGACAACTTCTATATTTACATACAAAAAGTGCATGGTATTTCCCTCCCCTCCCCCATTCCACTTTAGAATTCCACTCTCCATCATATCCCCTCCCTCTCTCCATTAGTCTCTCTTTTAATTTGATGTCATCATCTTTTACTTCTATTATGAGGGTCTTGTGAAGGTATTGCTAGGCACAGCAAGGTCATGGATATCGAGGCCAATTTCTATCTGGGCAGTTGCATTGTAAGGAGTTGTACCCTTCCTTTGGCTCTTCCATTCTATCCACCCCCTCTTCCTCAATGGTCCCTGAGCCTTGGAGGATGTGTCAGAGGTGTTTCAGTGCTGGGCACTCCTCCATCCCTTCTTCTCAGCACTATGTTGCCTTTTGGGTCATCCCAGTGGTCATCGCCATCTGAAAAGAGAAGCTTCTCTAACCAGAAGTGAGAGTAGCATTAACATGTGAATATGAGCTTTAAGTGTAGTATTTTCAGGGCAGCTTAGTGGGAATAGTATATACATTTAGTCAGACAAGAGCAGGCTTTATACCCCTAAGGGTCATGACCTTACCTACCATAGACTTTTGCTTAGGTTTTTCAGTACCAGGTATGTATTCCCTCCCGTAGAGAGGGCCTTCAGTCCAATTATGGAGCAGTTGGTTACCCCAAGAGTAGACATGCCACTATTGCACCCGTTCAGTCCTTGGGCCTGTCTGGCCAAATTTGAATATTCAGTGTCCACTGTTTTCACTGCTGATGACTTCTGTCTCCCATACTCTGCATGCAGTGCAGATTTTTCCAGCTTTCAGTTGGCTGGTCTACAGGGAGAAGGTTTTCTGCTCAGCACCAGCTTGCTTTCTCAGTGACCTTGCTTCTCAGGCAAGAGATGTCTTCAGCAATAGGGTCTTACTATCTGTTTCTCAAGGGAAACCAAGGGCTTTGGCAAAAGCCTTTAATGTTTTGGAGGCTACTGGGACCTCCTTGGCCAACAACTCACTGGAAGGTATCCCATCCCAGGTACTGAAAATTTTCTAGTAACAGTCTACAGCTTCTAGATGTGCCATTATAAGATCTTTTTAAAAAAAAAATTATTTTGCCGGGCGTGGTGGCGCACGCCTTTAATCCCAGCACTTGGGAGGCAGAGGTAGGAGGATCACTGAGAGTTCAAGGCCACCCTGAGACTACATAGTGAATTCCAGGTCAGCCTGAGCCAGAGTGAGACCCTACCTCGAAAAACCAAAAAAAAAAAAAAAAAAATTATTTTATATATAACAGGTTATATACTATTATCCCATCCCCCCAATTTCTGTTACCCTGGGGGCCCCTCCTCAGTGGGGTTATGGTAACACTGTGGGGTCATGAAGGCCTCAGTCAGTCCCTATGGGGTAGGAAGGACCGTACCTCAGAGTATTCCTACCTGCTCAATGGCTCTTACAATCTTTCCACTCCCTCTTCAGCAAAGTTCCCTGAGCCATGGGAGGCCTGTTGGCAATCTGATTTAGTGTTCTGTGTAGTCTCTGGATTTCTGCTTTCACGTGTTTTGATTGATTATTCTTTTGTTTGTTTGTTTGTTTGTTTGTTTTTCAAGGTAGGGTCTCACGCTAGCCGAGGCTGACCTGGAATTGACTATGTAGTCTCAGAATGGCCTCAAACTCATTGTGATCCTCCTACCTCTGCCTCCCGAGTGCTGGGTTTTTTATTAAAGGCATGTGCTACCATGCCTGATACGTTTTGATTATCCTAAGTGTCTGTTACCATCAACCTGGGGCTGATTGAGAAAAGTTCTTTTGACACTGCACACAAACTGTCAGACTAGACCTGCAGCTTTGGATTCTCCTGGCTCTGCCTCCCATTATTGTAAATGCATTGGGATCACATGCATGTGCTATTCTGCATCCAGCTTTATGTGAGTACTGGGAAATTGAACCCCAATAACCACTGAGTTATCCCCCATAGCCTCTGTTTCATTTTTCAACCAATATTTTTTGGCTTTCTTTTTCTTTTTATTTAAGAGAGAGAATGAATGGACACACCAGGGCCTCCTGCCACAGCAAAGGAAGTCCAGGTGCATGTGTCACTTTGTGCATCTGGCTTTATGTGGATACTGGGGAAATGAACTTGGGCATCAGGCATTGTAAGCAAGCACCTTTAACAGCTGAGCCATCTCTCCAGCCCTGTTTTTGTTTTTTGAGACAGGGTCTTGCTCTATATCCTAAGCTATCCTTGAATTGATTTTGTAGCCCAGGCTGACCTCAGCCTCCCTAGTGCTATAAGTATGCACCACCATGCCCATTTCAATCACTTATTCTTTAACATCTGAGTTTTCATAATTTAATTCAGGGCAAGGATTCATGAGGCAACAACCTTTCTAAGGAGCTTGGGCCAGTCAATAGTAGGCTGGTGAAGAAGATACATTCTTTCAATGGTATAGCCAGTGGTTGTCCATATTGCAGCAAATAACTCCCACCCATGCTCATGCAAGCAACCCCAGTTAAACTCAGTGGATCACACCCCCTCCCACCCCAAAAAAAAAAGACATCAAAATAGAAGTAGGACCAGTTGGAAAGAAGAGGTTCACTGTGAGTGGGAAGAGGATAAGAGAAGGTTATTGGGAAGGTGGGGTAAAATGTGATTGAAATACGTTACAGGGCTGGAAAGGTGGCTTAGTAATCAAGACACTAGCCTGGGAAGTCTAAGGACCCAGGTTTGATTGCCCAGAACCCACATAAACCAGATGCACATGGTGGTACATGCATCTGGAGTTTGTTTGCACTGGCTAGAGGCCCTGGGACATTGTCTCTCTCTATCTGCCTCTCTCTCTTTAATAAAAATATTTTTTTTGTTTTGTTTTTCAAGGTAGGGTCTCACTCTAGCCCAGGCTGACCTGGAATTCACTCTGTATTCTCAGGTGGCCCCAAACTCTTGGCAATCCTCCTCTGCCTCCCAAAAGAAAGAAATACATTACACATATGTATAAAATTGTCAAAAATTAATTTTAGAAAATATAGAACTAGACTGGGAATGTAGCTCCA
Source organism: Orientallactaga sibirica (assembly GCA_036365145.1). Taxonomy (NCBI): domain Eukaryota; kingdom Metazoa; phylum Chordata; class Mammalia; order Rodentia; family Dipodidae; genus Orientallactaga; species Orientallactaga sibirica. Next base: position 49,376,509 of record JAEOAD010000008.1, on the reverse strand, counting down.
TTGGTAAAAGTGCTTGCTTAGCATGCACAAAGCCCTGGGTTCAGTTGCCAGTACCACATACACTGGATATGGTTGGCTCGGGTAGAGGCAAGAGGATCAGCCGGGCATGGTGGTGCACACCTTTAATCCCAGCCTGGGCTAGAGTGAGACCCTACTATGAAAAAAACCGCCCACTCCAAAAAAAAGAGGATCAGAAATTCAGGTACCAGCCAGGTGTGGTGGCGCACGCCTTTAATCCCAGCACTCAGGAGGCAGAGGTAAAAGGATCACCATGAGTTTGAGGCCACCCTGAGACTGCATAGTGAATTCCAGGTCAGCCTGAACTAGAGTGAGACCCTACCTCAAAAAACCAAAAAAGGGGCTGGGGAAATGGCTTAGTGGTTAAGGCATTTGCCTACAAAGCCTAAGGACCCCAGTTCGATTCTCCAGGACCCACATAACCCAGATGCACAAGGGGATGCATGTGTCTGGAGTTCATTTGCAGTGGCTGGAGACCCTGGCATGCCCATTCTCTCTTTTTCTCTGCCTCTTCTCCTTTCTCTTTCTCTCAAAAAAAAAAAAAAAAAAAAAAAAAAAAAAAAAAGGGGGCTGGAGAGATGGCTTAGGGGTTAAGGCGCCTGCCTCCTAAGCCTAAGAACACTGGTTCCAATCTCCAGTGGTTCCAATCTCCAGGTCCCACGTTTAGCCAGATGCAAAGTGTCGCAAAGGCACAATGCCGCACTTGACCACAAGAGGGCGCACACATCTGGATTTCATTCGCAGCAGCTGAAACACTGCTGGTGCGCCCATCTGTCTTCCTCTCCCCACCGCCCCTCCCCCCCGTCTCTCTCTCTCAAAAAAAAAAAATAATAATAATAAAAAATAAAAAGTTAAAAAAACCAAAAAAAAAAAAAAAAAAAGAATTCAGGTTACCTTTGGCTACGCAGTGAGTTCAAGGGCTGCATGAGATGTTATCTCAATAAATGAATGAACGAATAAAATTGCTTGAGTACATAAGTATGACTTAATAATATGGAGATAAAAATCACATGTCCCTAGCCAGGCGTGGAGGCAGAGGTAGGAGGATTGCCCTGAGTTCAAGGCCACCCTGAGAGTACATAGTGAATTCTAGGTCAGCCTGGGCCAGAGTGAGACCCTACCTCAAAACAAACAAACAAAAATCATGTGTCCCTTTATTACTATCCTTGAATAAAATGACACTATATACTTATGTTTCATTCAGCTCAGTTATACTCATTTCTGTAAAATTTGTTTCTTGGTATCAGTCAATTTGGATTAACAGGGCAATTTCACTTATCTGCTATATCTCTAACATGAGGCACTTAAACTTTATTTTTTTAGGTTGAGGAAAAGTTGCATATTTAATATTTATGAAGTTACATAATTTCAACAATTAATTACAGATTTAAACCATTCTTAATTTCAGATTTTCTTTTTTTCTGGGGAAGTGTATTTTTAATAACAACGACATTAGTTGCCCTTCTGAAAAGAGAAAACAAGGAAGTGTCAATAGTTAAAGAAGAAACCCAAGGAATCACAGACACTTACAAGCTGCTTTTTGCAATTATAAAAATGCCAGCAGTTCTGGCATTTTGCCTTCTGATTCTGACTTCAAAGGTAAGAGCTTTGTAAACAAATTTACCATTATGGAAACTTTCAATGCCTTTCCATTACCATTAGGATTTAGTAAAATATTTTCTGTTCATTAAATATATTTGATATCCAATTTCATTTCAAGTAAGCTAAATGTCTTGGAATTTGAAATATCAATGTGAACTACTAATAAGTGTGAAATTTTATTAAAAATTCTAGTGGTTGGGATGGAAGTAAAAGCTTTCTGCTATTATAATGGGTGTACTCTTAATGTTGGGGTGGTTAAAGTAATTCACTGAGAATGTGGCTTACAAAGATGTGGAGGCATATGAATATTTAGAAGTATTTAAAAATCTATTCAATTATTTTATAAACCATTGAAAAGAAATGTACCATAAGAGAAATGTAATTCTGGTGACTTATTCTGCATTTAAATGTCTCAGTTTAGGGGCTGGAGGGATGGCTTAGCAGTTAAGGTGTTTGCCTGCAAAGCCAAAGGATCCTGGTTCAACTCTCCAGGACCCACGTAAGCCAGATGCACAAGGGGGTGTTGTAGTCCCCCCTAAGGCCAGCCCAGGAGGGACGTCAGGGTCTCTGCCAAGTTGGGGGTGAGCAGCACGGAATCATGACACAGACTCTGGGAGTTGGGTAAAAGCGGAAAGCGAGCTGCCGCAAATTCGTTTATTGAGGAAGTGCAGAGGGTTTTTAAGGGGCTTGGCTGCCCAATCATTGTATGGGGTGGTCCCCTTTTTGTGACCAATGACAGCCTGTCTCTGGACAGGTCATCTTGTAGCAGATTTCTCGCAAGCATGGGACTGTAGCTGTTGTCATGCCAGGCCTGCGCAGATCGCCATGTTCATAGAAGCCACTTCCTGGTTTCTTCTGCCATGTGGTCTGGCTAGGACCAGGCCTGTATTGTGCCATTAGGGGGCACATGCATCTGGAGTTTGTTTGCAGTGGCTGGAGGCCCTGGTATACCCTCCCCACACACACACACCCTTTTCTCTCTCTCAAATAAATAAATGTCTCAGTTGAGAGCTAGAGAGATGCTTAGTGGTTATATATTGCATAAGCCTTATGGCCTAGGTTTTAATCCCCAGTACCCATGTAAAGCTAGATGCACAAAGTGGTGCATGCGTCTGGAGGTCGTTCGCAGTGGCAAGAAGCCCTGGTCCACCGATTGTCATTCTCTCTGTCCCTTCCTGCTTGCAAATAATAACTTTTTTTTTTTTTTTTGGTTTTTCAAGGTAGGGTCTCACTCTGGTCAAGGCTGACCTGGAATTAACTATGCAGTCTCAGGGTGGCCTCGAACTCTTGGCGATCCTCCTACCTCTGCCTCCTGAGTGCTGGGATTAAAGGCGTGCGCCACCATGCCCGGCTCAACAAATATTTTTTTTAATCTTAGTTTTTTCAGGTGTGTTGGCTCATGCCTGTAATTTTTTATTTTTATTTTTATTTTTTTTGAGGTAGGGTCTCACTCTAGCTCAGGCTGACCTGGAATTTACTCTGTAGTCTCAGGGTGGCCTTGAACTCGTGGCGATCCTCCTACCTCTGCCTCCCGAGTGCTGGGATTAAAGGCATGCGCCACCACACCCGGCTTCATGCCTGTAATTTTGAGGAGAGCGAGGCAGAAGGATCACTTTGAATTTGAGGACAGCTTAAACTGCACAGTAAGTTCAAGGTTAGCCTGGGCTACAGTGTGAGAGAGACCCTGTCTCAAAAAAAAGGGGGCCATTCTGTAGTTCTAAAATACTTATTGTATTTTTTGGAGGTATGGTCTTGCTCTAGCCCAGCTGTCCTGGAATTTAGTATGTAGTCTCAGGGTGGCCTCCAACTCATGGCGATCCTCCTATCTCTATCTCCTGAGCACTGAGATTAAAGGTGTGCACCACCACACCTGGCTAAAATACTTTTAAGGTGTTATGCTACAAGAAAATATGACTCTCTCCCCTGAGGGAATTAATATTCCTAAACTCTAAACTCTTACAGAAGTTTCATTTTGTGTTTATCTACAAATACTTTACAGCTGTCTTGTGAAGACAGAAAACATTGTACCTTCATTGCTTTAATTTTATATGCTGATGTCTTTTTGTTTTATCTTATTACTTATTTGTTTTTTGAGACATGGTCTCTCACTCTAGCTCAGGCTGGCCTGGAATTCAGATTCTCCTACCTCAGCCTCCTGAATGCTGGGGCTAAAGGCATGTGCCACCATGCTTGGCATTGTTTTCATTTTAAATAGTGAGTTTCTGTTCTTCTCTAATGATGGAAAAGGAAAGTTTAGAAGATGTTGACAGGCCGGGCATGGTGGCGCACATCTTTAATCCCAGCACTCGGGAGGCAGAGGTAGGAGGATCACCATGAGTTCGAGGCCACCCTGAGACTACATAGTTAATTCCAGGTCAGCCTGGGCCAGAGTGAAACTCTACCTCGAAAAAACAAAACAAAACAAAACAAAACAAAACAAAACAAAACAAAACAAAACAAAACCAGAAGATGTTGAAAGGTTCAGAGAAGATAATGTCATTTAGAAATGAACATTAGCTCAGGCCTTTAATCCCAGCAGTTGGGGAGGTAGAGGTAGGAGGATTGCCATTAGTTTGAGGCCATCCAGAGATTACATAGTGATTTCCAGGTTAGCCTGAAATAGAGTGAAACCCTACCTTGAAAAACCAAAAAAGAAAAAAAAAGAAACATTATGACATTTTTGATATATATGTATTCTACACACACACACACACACACACACACACACACACACACACACACACAAGAATTCTAGGTCAGCCTGAGCTAGAGTGAGACCCTACCTCCAAAAAAATATGGGGGGCTGGAGAGATGGCTTAGCGGTTAAACACTTGCCTGTGAAGCCTAAGGACCCTGGTTCGAGGCTCCATTCTCCAGAACCCATATAAACCAGATGCACAAGAGGGCACACACATCTGGACTTCTCTCTACCTGGCTATTTCTGTATTTCTCTCTCTCAAATAAATAAATAAATAAATAAAATATTAAAAAATAAATAAATAAATATGGGATTGAATCATACTGTATATTTTATCTTGTTTTTGCATTTTCTAAACATATGCCTGTGTCATTAAATAATATTTAAAATGTTTAATAGTTATATGATAATCATACTATTTAAATTTGCAATAACCTAAGAAATATTCTGTTATTTATTTAATCTGTGTATTTTTTATTACAAAAAATGCACTAGTGCGCCGGTCGTGGTGGCACACGCTTTTAATCCCAGCACTCAGGAGGCAGAGGTAGGAGGATCACCGAGAGTTCGAGGCCACCCTGAGACTACATAGTTAATTCCAGATCAGCCTGGACCAGAGTGAGACCCTACCTCGCAAAACAAAAAAAAAAAAAAAAAAAAAAAAGCACTAGTGAGCATTTGTCTTTATTCAATGTCCTGAATATTTTTTCCAGCAATTTTTTTTTTTCGAGGTAGGGTCTCACTTTAACTCAGGCTGACCTGGAATTAAATATGTAGTCTCAAGGTGGCCTCGAACTCACAGCAATGTTCCTACCTCTGCCTCCCAAGTACTGGGATTAAAGGCATGTGCCACCACAGCCAGTCCTTTTTTGTTGTTGTTGTTGTTGTTTGTTTTGTTTTGTTTTGTTTTTGATTTTTCTGAGGTAGGGTCTCACTCTAGCTCAGGGTGACCTGGACTTCACTATGTAATCTTAGGTTGGCCTTGAACTCTTGGTGATCCTCCTCCCTCTGCCTCCCAAGTGCTGGGATTAAAGGCATGCACCACCACACCTGGCTTTTTGTTGTTGTTGTTGTTGTTGTTTTTTTTTTTTTTTTTGAGGTAGAGGCTCACTCTAGCCCAGGCTGACCTGGACTTCACTTGGTAGTCACAGAACTTTTACCTCTGCCTCCTAAATGCTGGGATTAAAGGCGTGTGCCACCATGCTGGGCTCCTTGTTTTGGTTTTTTGAGGTAGAGTGTCACTCTAACCCAGGCTGACCTGGAATTCACTAGTAGTCTCAGGGTAGCCTTGAACTCACAGCAGTCCACCTACCTCTGCCTCCAAAGTGCTGGGATTAAAGGCGTGCATCAGGCTGGAGAAATGGCTTAGCGGTTAGGCGCTTACCTGTGAAGCCTAAGGACTCTGGTTCGAGGCTCAATTCCCCAGGACCCACGTAAGCCAGATGCACAAGGTGGTATCTGGAGTTCATTTGCAGTGGCTAGAGGCCCTGGCATGCCCATTCTCTATCTCTCTCTCTCCATGTCTATTTCTGTAGCTCTCTCTCAGATAAATAAGTAAAAATAAAATATTTAAAGGCATGCACCACCATGCTCAGCTTCTCCAGTTTAAAGGAGTCAGTGAATGTGTTTACTGACTTGCATTTCAAAGGCTGTGCTAATTAGTGCTGCTACTAGTAACAAACAGATAAGGAGGTGCTTCCTTTGTAGAGTCTATTATATTTTCTCTTTTTAAAAATTTATTTACTTATTTATTTATTTATTAGAGACAGAGAGAGAGGGAGAGTGAGAATAAGCATGCCAGAGCCTCTAGCCACTGCAAACGAACTCCAGATGCATGCACCCCCTTGTCCATCTGGCTTATGTGGGACCTGGAGAATCAAACCAAGGAGGGTCCTTAGGCTTCGCAATCATGTGCCTTAACTGCTAAGCCATCTCTCCAGCCTTTTTTTTTTTTTTTTTTTTTGGGTAGGATCTTGCTCTAGCCCATGCTGACCTGGAATTTACTATGTAGTCTCAGGATGGCCTTGAACTCATGGCAGTCCTCCTACCTCTGCCTCCCAAGGGCTGAGATTAATGGCGTGCACCACCACGCCCAGCATATTTTCCAGAAAAGTAGGTTTCCATATGACTTATTTATATTCTTAGATTTTGATTAGCTTTCCCTCCACCTTTCCTTTAGTCAGTCTCTTCCCCTGACCTCACTTAGGACTTTTCATCCCCATTAATATGTTCTTCTACTTACATTTATACAATACCATCCTATTAAGTCCTCCCCCCCCCCCCCGTTCTATACTGGCCTCTGCTACTGAGTTTTATTCCTACTCACATAGAAGTCCAATCATTTGTAGGTAGGATCCACATACGAGAGAGAACATGTGACATTTGGCTTTCTGGGCCTGGTTTACCTCACTAAGTATAATCCTTTCCAGATCCATCTATTTTCCTGCAAATTTCATAACTTCATATTTCTTTACCACTGAGTAGAACTCCATTGTGTAAATGTGCTGTATCTTTATTATCTACTCATCACAATTGAGGGACATCTAGGCTGGTTTCATTTCCTAGCTATTGTGAATAGAGTGGCAATAAACATGGTCAAGCAAGTATCTCTAAGGTAGTGAGACAAGTCCTTAGGATATAAGCCTAGGAGTGGTATAACTGGGTCATATCACTGTGAGTTTGAGCCCACCCTGAGATTACAGCTTAGGCTAGAGTGAAACCCTACCTCGAAAAAAGAAAAAATATTTCCTTCCTTCCTTCCTTCCTTCCTTCCTTCCTTCCTTCCTTCCTTCCTTTCTTTCTTTCTTTCTTTCTTTCTTTCTTTCTTTCTTTTGTTTTTGTTTTTCCTCACTCCTTCAGGCTGACCTTTCCTTTAGTCTCAGGATGGCCTTCACTGCAATCCTTCCTTTCCCAAGTGCTGGTATTAAAGGTGTGCACCATCACGCCCGGCATTTTTTTTCTTTAAAAATAAAAACAAGAGGGGCCTTTAATCCCAGCACTTGGGAGGCAGAAATAGGAGAATTGCTATGACTTTGAGGTTACCCTGAGGCTACATAGTGAATTCCAGGTCAGCCTGGGCTAGAGTGAGAGCCTACATTGATAAACCAAAAAAAAAAAAAAAAAAAAAGAACAAGTAAAATATACAGGCCAGATTTTTTTAGAATGGTTTTCCACTTATATTTATCCCATGTTTCTTTTCTTTTCTGTTTTTTTTTTCTGTAAGTTTTCAAAGTTTGTATTTTTTAAAAATTAAAAATTTTATTGACAACTTCCATAATTGTAGACATCCCATGGTATTTCCCCCCCACCACCACTTTCCCCTTTGAAACTCCACTCTCCATCATATCCCCTCCCCCTCTCAATCAGTCTGTCTCATGTTTCTTTGTGTTTACATGAAAGTAATCTTGATGTTTTGGGGCAATTAATATGGGGAACCGTTTTTAATTTACTTTGTTGATATAAGTTACATTTTTCTTTTGTAATAAAAAGTTAATTCATGAGAAAGTACTTTAGACTATCTAAATATTTTATTTCACTTCAAATTCCACCCAATACTTTTATCATCATACTCTTTAAAAATTTTTTAAAATATTTTTTGAATTTTTTATTTTTATTTATTTATTTATTTATTTATTTATTTTATTTTATTTTTTTTGTTTTGTTTTTCAAGGTAGGGTCTCACTCTAGTCCAGGCTGACCTGGAATTAACTATGTAGTCTCAGGGTGGCCTTGAACGCTCAGCGATCCTCCTACCTCTGCCTCCCAAGTGCTGGGATTAAAGGCGTGCGCCACCACGCCCGGCATTATTTTTATTTATTTATTTGAGGGAGACAAAGAGAAAGAGGCAGAGAGAGAGAGAGAGAATGAGATAGGTACAACAAGAGCTTTAGCTGCTGCAAATGAACTCCAGACACATGCGCCACCTTGTGCATCTGGCTTATGTGGGTCCTGGGGAATTGATCCTGGTCCTTTGGTTTTGTAGGTAAGTGCCTTAACCACTAAGTCACTTTTTCAGCCCACTTTGTTTTCTTTCTTCCCTCCTTCCTTCCTTCCTTCCTTCCTTCCTTCCTTCCTTCCTTCCTTCCTTTCTTTCTTTCTTTCTTTCTTTCTTTCTTTCTCCTTTCTTTCTTTTCTTTTCTTTTTTTTTTTTTTTTTTTTTTTGGCTTTTTAAGGTAGGGTTTCACTCTAGTGCAGGCTGACCTGGAATTCAGTATGTAGTCTCAGGATGGGCTTCAAACTGACAGCGATCTTCCTACCTCCGCCTCCCAAGTGCTGGTATTAAAGGCGTGTGCCACCACACTCAGCTTTTTTTTGTTTGTTTGTTTTTCGAGGTAGGGTGTCATTCTGGCTCAGGCTGACCTGGAAGTAACTGTGTAGTCTCAGGATGGCCTTGAACTCATGGTGATCCTCCTACCTCTGCCTCCCGAGTGCTGGGATGAAAGGCATGCGCCACCATGCCCAGCTCACACTCAGCTTTATAATGCTTTTTTAATTATTATTTTTATGAGAGAGACAGATAGAATTGGTGCACCAGGGCCTCCAGCCTCTGCAATTGAAATACAGACATGTGTGCCATCTGTGGGCATGTGTGACTTTGTGCTTGTGTCACCTTGTATGTCTGGCTTACATGGGATAAGGACCCATGTTTGACTCTCTAGATTCACCAAGCCAGACACACAAAGGTGAGGCAAGCGCATGGTCACACATGCCCACTAGGTGGCACAAGCGTCAGCAGTTCGATTGCAATAGCTGAGGCACTGGTGTGCCCATTTTCTCTCTCTGTGTCTCCCTCTCTAAATTTATTTATTTTTTATTTTTTAAATCTTTTTTAAAATTTTATTTATTTATGAGCAGAGAGCAAGAGAAACAGAGAGAGAATGGGCATACCAGGGCCTCTAGCCACTGCAAACAAGCTCCAAATGCATGCACCCCTTGTGCATCTGACTTATGTGGGTACTGGGGAATTGAACCTGGGTCCTTTGGCTTTGCAGACAGGCACCTTAACCACTAAGCCATCTCTCCAGCCCTCTAAATTTAAATTTTTAAATTAAAAAAGTAATAATAAAATATTTTTTAAAATTTATTTGAGAGAGAGCAAGAGATAAAGAATGGGCACACCAAAGCCTTCAGTTACTGCAAACAAACTACAGATGCATGCACCCCTTGTGCACGTTTGACATTGTGCATTGTGCCACTATGCATCTGGCTTACATGGGACCTGGAGACTCAAACATGAGTTCTTGGGCTTCACAGGAAGTGCCTTAATCACTAAGCCATCTCTCCAGCCTGTTAAAATACTTTTTTTGTTTATTTGTTTGTTGTTTATTGAGGCAGGGTCTCACTATAGACCAGGCTGACCTGGAATTCACTCTGTGTTCTTAGAGTGGCCTCAAACTCAGGGCAATCCTCCTACCTCTGCCTCCTGAGTACTGGGATTAAAGGCATGTGCCACCATGCCCGGCTTACTTTTTTTAAAAAGTATTTTATTATTTACTTGGGAAAGAAAGAGAAAGACAGATAGAGGCACACCTGGGCCTCTAGCTACTACAAATGAACTCCAGATGCATGTGCCACCTTGTGGTTTATGTGGGTACTGGGGAATCGAACCTGGGTCCTTAGACTTTGCAGGCAAGCACCTTAACTTCTAAGCTATTCTCTCCAGCCCTTTTTTAAAAAGGATCTTTTATTTTATTTGTTTTGGGCAGGGGAAGAGGCAGAGAAAGAGAGAGAATGAGCACACCAGGGCCTTCAGCCACTGCAAACGAACTCCAGACACATGCACCACTTTTTGCATCTGGCTTACCTGGGTCCTGGGGAATCGAACCTGGGTCCATTGGTTTTGCAGGCAAGTGCCTTAAGCACCAAGCCATATCTCCAGCCCCCCATTTATTTATTTATACTTTACTTTAAATATATATTAATTTGCAAGGAAAGTGAGAGAGAGAGATCAAGAATGAATGGGTGCACCAGGGCCTCCTGCCCCTGCAGCATAACTCTAGAAGCATGCACCACTTTGTGCATCTGGCTTTACATGGGTACTAGGGAACTGAACCCAGGCTGTCAGGCTCTCAAACAAGCACTTTTTTTTTTTTTTTTTCAAAAAAGCACTTTTAATCACTGAGCCATTTCTCCAGATCCTAAAAATCTGTTGTTTTTTTTTTTTGTTACAGATCGGCTTTTCAGCAGCAGATGCAGTAACAGGACTGAAATTGGTAGAAGAAGGAGTACCTAAAGAACATTTAGCCTTATTGGCAGTTCCAATGGTTCCTTTGCAGATAATATTACCTCTGATTATCAGCAAATACACTGCAGGTCCCCATCCACTAAATGTATTTTACAAAGCCATGCCCTACAGGTAAAGTCCAAACATTACTAAATAACCCAGGTTCAAATGAAGAGCAGCCATGACTATCATATCATGTGGAATGTTTGGAGAGGTGGTGTGGCTTGAAAGCATCTTTAATGCAATGTCATTTAGGTGGATTCTTACCTATTTTTAACAGTCTAGCAGGTTTTAAATACAGGCACACAGGTTTTCGGTTTTCATACTCTTTAACCTAAAATGGAAGTTAACTCAATGTATTTTTTTTTTTATAGATTATTGCTCGGATTAGAATATGCCTTACTAGTTTGGTGGACTCCTAAAGTAGAGCATCAAGGGGGTTTCCCTGTATATTACTATGTTATAGTGCTGCTGAGTTATGCATTGCATCAGGTAAGCTAGCTTTTTGGAAGTAAACTGCTGCGTGTAAAATCAAGAAAAAAAAATTAGCCAGGGGTGGTGGCGCACGCCTTTAATCCCAGTACTTGGGAGGCAGAGGTAGGAGGATCACTGTGAGATCAAGGCCACCCTGAGAATACATAGTGAATTCCAGGTCAGCCTGAGCTAGAGTGAGACCCTACCTCAAAAAAAAAAAAGAAAAGAAAAGAAAAAAATTATATCTACTTCAGTGATAATAACATTTAAGGCTTACACATGAATCTGATAATGAGAAAATAATTTGGTGAATTTTAAGTCAAAATTTTTAGTTTAAGCCAGGTGTTGTGGCGCACACCTTAATCCCAGCACTCAGGAGGCAGAGATAGGAGGATTGCCATGAGTTCAGGCCATCCTGAGACTACAGAGTGAATTCCAGGTCAGCCTGAGCTATGGTATAACCCTATCTCGAAATGCTGAGATTAAAGGTATGTGTCACCATGCCCAGCTTTACCATTCTATTTTCTGCCTCTTCTTCCTAAAGGTACTGAGATAGCTACTGGATTAAAAGTTCCAAGCTTTGGTTTAGACTCTGTATTAAATTTAAACTTACTCTTTTTTTTTTTTTTTTTTTTTGTGTGTGTGTTTTTTGCGAGGTAGGGTCTCACTCTGGTCCAGGCTGACCTGGAATTAACTATGTAGTCTCAGGGTGGCCTCGAACTCTCGGCGATTCTCTTACCTCTGCCTCCCGAGTGCTGGGATTAAAGGCGTGCGCCACCACGCCCAGCTCCTAAACTTACTCTTTAAAATTTTGTCAACTATGTGCTAACTTTTCTTCCTTTGTTACATTTGTTTAAAATCCCTGAAGAGTTATACCACTTTGATTTAACCTCACCTAAGCTGTTGTTTCATAGTGACAACTTGTGTTCTGGATATGTAAGTTAAATAAATTGCAGAGGCCCAATAGTAACATTTGGCATTCAATTGAAGTTATGATTAATGTATATTGCAGTTCCTTTGAATTTTTTTTCTTTTTTATTTATTGACAACAAAATATATTTACATACAAAAGGTGTATACCTTTGAATTTTTTATAGAAACTAAATCTTTTGAAAGTTACATATACACTAACTTTTCAGCTGTAAGCCAAAACCTAAAAATAGGGCTACCAGCTAATCTAAGTAGTTTTTTGTATACAATTAAATATGTTAGAAGCTGGCCTTAGTGATAACAAACCCATAATCCAGTACTTGAGAAGTGGAAGCCAGAGAATCAGGCCAACCTTGACAACATAGTGGGTTTGGGACTAGCCTGGGTTCCATCCATGAGACCCTATCAAGAAAGGAAGAAAGAGCTGGGCATGGTGCCACGTGCCTGTAATTCCAGCACTCGGGAGGCAGAGGTAGGAGGGTCACCTTAATTTGGAGGCCATCCTAAGACTAAATAGTGAATTCCAGGTCAGCCTCGGCTAGACTGAGACCCTGCCTTGAAAAATAAAAGACAAAAAGAAAGAAAGAAAGACATTTAAAATAATTCCATAATGCTTCATACCTAACTAAATCATATGTTGGGCTGGAGAGATGGCTCAGCAGTTAAGGTGCTTGCCTACAAAGCCTAAGGAACCAGGTTTGATTCTCCAGTACCTATGTAAAGCCAGATGTACAAAGTGGCACATGTGTCTGGAGTTCATTTACAGTGTCTAGAGACCCCGCTATGCCTATTCTCTTTCTCTGTTAAATAAACAAATAAATAATATTTTAAACCATATATAGAGACAGAATATCAAATATATTTTAAAATTTATTTTGCACATACTTAGTTAATGCCAGGCACAAAGTATAGTCAACAAAGTTTAGATAATCATATGCTTTATGGGAGAAAAAGGTAAAAGGACAAGTAAACATGTTTTAACTATGAGCTAAAAATGTCTATCAAGTAATTTAAAAATTTTTTGTTTATTTTTATTTATTTATTTGAGAGTGACACAGAGAGAAAGAGGCAGAGAGAGAGAAAATGGGTGTGCTTCCAGCTACTGCAAATGAACTCCAGATGCATGTACCACCTTTTTTATCTGGCTTACGTGGGTCCTGGGGAATCGAGCCTTGAACCAGTGTCTTTAGGCTTCACAAGCAAGCGCTTAACTGCTAAGCCATCTCTGCAGCCCTAATTTTTTTAATTTAAATATTTTATTTATTTGAGAGAGAGAGAATGGGCATACTAGGGCCTCTAGCCACTGCAAACAAACTCCAGACTCATGCTCCCCCTTGTGCATCTGGCTTATGTGGATCCTGGGAAAATGAACTTGGGTCCTTTGGCTTCTCAGGCAAATACCTTAACCACTAAGCCATTTCCCCAGCCCCAAGTAAATTTGAGAAATGATATATGACATAACTCTTTGGGAAGTAGCAACTTAATTTTTTTTTACAGATATTAAGTAAGGACCTATTCTGTGAGTACTGAAATATAACTGAATGCCAAAATCTTTGCCCTCAAGGAATTTGTGTCCTAAAGTCTACCAGAAAACCTTTAGTAAAAGGAACCCTTTCAATTTCATGTAACTTAATATCTTCCAGTCTTATTTAATTTTTTGGCAAGTGCTCTACCACTAAGCTACATCCTTTGACCTTCTTTATTTACTTTGGAACCCATTTTTCTGTAAACACCTCATGGAACAGTGTTCAAAAGATTAATATTATGGAAACACAATCTCTGTTTTCCTAAATGAAGTGTTAATTCTTGATTCATAAATGTTTCCCCCCTCTTTCTTTCTTTCTTTCTTTCTTTCTTTCTTTCTTTCTTTCTTTCTTTCCTTCCTTCCTTCCTTCCTTCCTTCCTTCCTTCCTTCCTTCTTTCCTTCCTTCCTCCCTCCCTCCCTCTCTCCTTTCTTTCTTCTTTCTTTCTCCTTCCTTCCTTCCTTCCTTCCTTCCTTCCTTCCTTCCTTCCTTCCTTCCTTCCTTTCTTTCTTTCTTCTTTTGTGTGTGTGTTTAAGGGCAAAGTCTTGCTGTAGCCCAGGCTGACCTGGAATTCACAATTCACTATGTAGTCTCAGGCTAGCCTCGAACTCACAGCAATCCTCCTACCTCAGCTTCCCAAGTGCTGGGATTAAAGACATGCTTCACCACACCTGGTGTTATTTTTTTTTTTCGAGGTAGGGTCTCACTCTAGTCCAGGCTGACCTGGAAATCACTATGGAGTCTCAGGGGGGCCTCCAACTCACGGCAATCCTCCTACCTCTGCCTCCCGAGTGCTGGGATTAAAGGCATGCACCACCACGCCTAACTAACCTGGTGTTATTTTTGACACAGTGTCTGGCCTAGGCTGTCTTGAACTTGGTAATCCTCTTGCCTCAGACGCCTACATGCTAGGATTGTAGATATGTGCTACCACTCCTGGTTCTCAATTTTTTATTTTAGAGAGAGAGAGGATAGAGTTGGTGTGCCAGAGACTCAGCCACTGCAATCAAATTCCAGACACTTGTGCCACCTAGTAGGCATGTGCAACCCTGCACTTGCCTCACCTTTGTGCGTCTGGCTAACGTGAGATCTGGAGAGTAGAACATAGGTCCTTAAGCTTTGCAGGCAAGCGCTTTAACCGCTAAGCCATCTCTCCAGCCCCTGGTTCTCAATTTTTGTCTTCTGAGGTTTTTCTCTGTGTTTTATAACATAAATTTTGAAATGTTATTTTTCTTCTGTGTATGCCAAATTAATTTAGGGAATATAAATTTAATATTTATAAATATAATCATAGGAGCTGGAAGCCAGAGATTTAGCTCAGTGGTAGAGTTCATGGTTTCCTGCTTGAGGCCCTGTGTTCAATTCCCAACCCCTTCCCTCAAAAGAAAGAAAGGAAAGTGGAAAAGAAAGGAAGTTTAATCTCATCACTAAGATGCTTTACATTTTGTTTTATAGGTTACATTGTACAGCATGTATGTTTCTATAATGGCTTTCAATGCAAAAGTCAGTGACCCACTTATTGGAGGAACATACATGACCCTTTTAAATACTGTCTCTAATCTGGGAGGAAACTGGCCTTCTACTGTAGCTCTTTGGCTGGTGGATCCCCTCACAGTAAAAGAGTGTGTAGGAGCATCAAACCAGAATTGTCGGACACCTGATGGTATTGAGGTATGTTTTAAGTTTAGATAACATTAAACTATTTTTAAGATACTAATTTCTTGTTTACCTTTAGATCTACTTATTCTTTCTTAAAATCATATGTGTTGGGGCTGGAGAGATGGCTTAGTGGTTAAGGTGTTTGCCTGCAATGCCAAAGGACCTAGGTTCAATTATCCAGGACCCAAGTAAGCCAGATGCACAAGGGGGCACATGCATCTGGAGTTTGCTTGTAGTGTCTGAGGCCCTGGCGCTCCCATTCTCTCTCTTTCTCTGTCTGCCTCTTTCCCTCTCTTGCTCTCTCAAATAAATAAATAAATAAATAAATAAATAAATAAATAAATAAATAAATAAAATCATATCTACTGGTATTTTCTCATATATATTTTGTGGGAGGGGATGCTTTTTTGAGATAGGGTTGCACATTAGCCTAGGCTGATCTGGAATTCATTATGTAGTCTCAGGTTGGCCTCAAACTCACCATGATCCTCCTACCTCAGCCTCCTGAGTCCTGGGATTAAAAGTATATGCCGCCTTTCCCTGCTATCTTTTTGTTTTGTTTTGTTTTTGTTTTGTTTTTTTTGAGGTAGGGTCTTGCTTTAACCCAGGCTGACCTGGAATTCATTCTGTAGACTCAGGGTAGCCTTGAACTCACGGCAATCCTCCTACCTCTGCCTCCCAAGTGCTGGGATTAAAGACATGTGCCACCATGCCCGGCTTGTCCCTGCTGTTTTTTTAATTAATTTATTTATTTGTGTATGTGAGTGTATGGGTGTGCCAGAGTCTCTTGCCACTGCAAATGAATGGCAGATGCATGCTCCATTTTTGCGTCTGGCTTTTACATGTCTGCTCAGGAATTGAACATAGGCTAGCATGCTTTTCAAGGAAACATCTTTAACTGCTATGCCATCTCCCCAGCTCAAAATCTACATATTTTAACCCCATCACAATTAGAAGTTATTATATGTTGAAGTCAGACTAGCTTATGTAAAAATGTTTTTCAGGGCTGGAGAGATTGCTCAGTGGTTAAGATGCACAGAGGCCCATGCGTCTGCAGTTCTTTTACAGCAGCTGGAGGCTTTGATGTGCTCATTCTATCTCTGTCTCTCTTCTATCTCTCTCTGCTTACAAATAAATAAAATATAAATTAAAAATGCTTTTCAGCAAAGAAGGGGCAATTGCTCCTATATCTTGAGGATCACTGACCTATTAAAAGGAATAACTAGGGCTGGAGAAATGGCTTAAGGCGTTTGCCTGTGAAACCAAAGGACCCAAGTTCAATTCCCCAGGATCCACATAAGCCAGATGCACAAGGGGCACATGCATCTGGAGTTCATTTGCAGTGGCTAGAGGCCCTGGCATGCCCATTCTCTCTGTGTGTGTCTCCTCTCTCTCTCTCTCTGCTTGCAAATAATTTTTTTTTTTTTTTTTTTTTTGAGGTAGGGTCTCACTCTGGTCCAGGCTGACCTGGAATTAACTATGTAGTCTCAGGGTGGCCTCGAACTCTTGGCGATCCTCCTACCTCTGCCTCCCGAGTGCTGGGATTAAAGGCTTGCGCCACCACGCCCGGCACAAATAAATATATTTTTTTTAATTTTTTAAAAAGAATAACTAGTTTTACAATGTTAGGAAAAGGAAAATTTCACTGACCATTCTATTCATTCACATAACAGTTATAGCTAAAGCTGAATGGTGAGTGGTTTGTTGGTAAATTACTTCAAGATAACATAAGACTACATCTAAAATAAATTCATTAGGAATTTCTTTAGATTTCAAAATGATTATTATTTATATCAAATGTTCAAAATCATTTTTAATTATGTTGGTAGTATTGAAGAGATTGAACTGTATTTATATATTCAGTCATGGTGGCATATACCTGTAATCCCTTCACTTGTGAGACTGAGATAGGAGAATTTTGAATTTGAGGCCAGCATATGCTACAAAAGAAGTTCAAGGTCATTCTTAGCTACATAGTGAGTTTGTGGCCAACCTGGGGTACAGAGTGAGTTCCAGGTCAGCCTGTGCTACAGTGAGACCTTGCTTCAAACAAGCAAAATAAGTAAAACAAAACCAACAAAAATAGTAAAGAATGAAATTGTTGAATAGTCATTATAATTTTACTTTTGCAGCTTTGCAAAAAACTGGGTGGATCGTGTGTTACAGCACTGGATGGTTATTATGTGGAATCCGTTATCTGTGTTGTCATTGGATTTGGTTGGTGGTTCTTTCTTGGTCCAAAATTTAAAAAGTTACAGGACGAAGGACCATCTTCATGGAAGTGTAAAAGAAGCAACTAATACATGTATTATTGGACATTTTAGAAGGTAACTAATTTAGTTTTATTGAGAGCTGTGATAATCAGTGTGTAATAATATATTATTTTAAACAAAGAAATTATTTAAAATGCCAAATGATTGACAAATGGAGACTTCTCTATATTTTTGATCATAAGTTTTCCTTGCCTTGTTAATGTATTTAAAGTTTACTTAAAGTCAGGGAACACCTTTCTTGGTCTTGTTATTTGATTTTTCTTTTAATTTACTGACCAAACCATATTTTAGGCTGCAATGCAATAATCACAGGCGATAAACAATGCAGTCAAGTATTTAAAATTTTGGTACAGTGTATTAAATAGAACAAAGCTTATTATTTCAAGTACTAACTATTACTAGCTTAATCTTTTTGGCAGTTAAAATCTCATTTTGAATTGTAAATTTGTTAAATTTTATGTAGAATTTGTTGAATAGAAAATGTAGTCTATTAAAACATTTAGTTGCTTTTTTGACTACTCACATTGTACAAATGAATCTGTTAAAAATACTATTTTAAATGTATTTCTTGCTTTTGTAACCATTAAAGATTTATAAAAAGTATTCAAACTATTTTTTTTATAAAATGAAATCTTTTATTTTTAATTTATTAATTTCTTCATCCTTACCTCCTTTTTTGGAAGATACTTTGATTCTTGTTGACTTTTACCCTAAGGGTTACATATGATTTTTGTCAAAAGTGTTTTATGGCACAAATACAGACGGCTAATGAATAGATCAAATTTTGTAGTGAATATATGTTCATGGAAAAAATTTTAAAATAAAGTTGAACTCTTACATTTCTAGTATTTTTTTTTTAATTTGTTTTTTGAGGTAGAGTCTTGCTGCAGCCCAAGCTGACCTGGAATTCACTATGTAGTAGGCTGGCCTCAAACTCAAAATAGTCCTCCTACCTTGGCCTCCTGAGTGCTGAGATTAAAGGTGTACACCACCATGCCTGACTTTCCAGTAGTTTTTTTTTTTTAATTACTGGTAGGAAAAAATAGTAAACCTTTTAGTTAAATCAAGTTTAAATGAATAATACCCTAACTTTTTAAACTACTATTTTAAAAAGAGAGTTGTTTTTTGTCAAGGTAGGGTTTCACTCTAGCTCAGGCTGAGCTGGAATTCACTGTGTAGTCTCAGGGTGGCTTGAACTCATGGTGATCCTACCTCTGCCTCCCAAGTACTGGGATTAAAGGTGTGCGCCACCACACCCAGCCAGCTTCTTGTCTTGTCTTGTCTTGTCTTGTCTTGTCTTGTCTTGTCTTGTCTTGTCTTGTCTTGTCTTGTCTTGTCTTGTCTTGTCTTGTCTTGTCTTGTCTTGTCTTGTCTTGTCTTGTGGTGTCTTTCCTTTCCCTTTCCCTTTCCCTTTCCCTTTCCCTTTCCCTTCCCTTTCCCTTTCCCTTTCTCTCTCTCTCTCTCTTCTCTCTCTCTTTCTTTTTCTTTCTTTCTTTCTTTCTTTCTTTCTTTCTTTCTTTCTTTCTTTCTTTCTTTCTTTCTTTTTCTTCTTTTTTCTTTCTTATTTTCAAGGTAGGGTTTCACTCTAGCCCAGGCTGACCTGGAATTCAGTTTCTTTATTAAACATTTTACTAGTGAAAAGATCTCATAAGTATGCCAAATCAGGTACTGTATTTCCATTTCTCAAAACACACACTTCTGTTTGTAAACTAGTTTTCAGTGGAGTCTTGCTAGTCAGGTGAATCAAACTTTTTTTTTTTCAAATTTTTGAGTATATTACCAATTTTCAACATATGTGTACTCAATAATAAGGTTCTCTGCTTTTTGTTTGTTTGTTTGTTTGTTTGTTTTTCGAAGTGTAGGTCTCACTCTAGCTCAGGCTGATCTGGAATTCACGGTGTAGTCTCAGGGCAGCCTCAGACTCATAGCGATCCTCCTACCTCTGCTTCCCAAGTGCTGGGATTAAAGGCGTGCACCATGCCCGGCTTCTCTGCATATTTAATGTTAGATAGTACTATTCTATTTAATTTTTTTTTAATGTTTTATTTTTATTTATTTGCAAGACAGGGAGGAAGGGAGAAAGGGAGAGAATGGTCATGCCAAGGCCTCCAGCCACTGCAAACTCCAGATGCATGCGCCACCTTTTGCCTCTGGCTTACATGGGTCCTGGAGAATTGAACTTTGCTCCTTTGGCTTTTCAGACAAGCACCTTAACCAATAAGCCATCTCTCCAGCCCCAGATAGGACTTTTTAAATCCTTCAAAAGTTAGGGAGAGCCAGACATGCTGGCACATGCCTTTAATCCCAGCACTCAGGAGGCAGAGGTAGGACTATCACTGTGAGTTCAAGGCCACCCTGAGAGACTACACAGACCCTACCTTGAAAAACCAAAAAAATAAAATAAAATAAAATAAAATAAAATAAAATAAAATAAAATAAAATAAAAAATAAAAAGGCTAGAGAGAGATTAAATTTGAGTTTTAATAATTTAATATTTTTGTGAAAATATGTACTAACTCATGATTTTGTTAACTTTGTAACATAGGTTTGATTTTAGAGTGAGGTTTAAATAATGAAGGATAAATTGGGTGGGAGAAAATTTCACACAGCATCTGAAGAAAGAAGCAGGAGCCTCTAAAACTTATGCATTGCTGTTGGAAAGCCTGTGTTGGGCATTGAAGTCAGATCCTAAAAGAATCACCTGGAAAATGACTCATCCTTGAGGTGAGGAGTCTATACCAAGTCATAAGCTGCCATCATGCTTTGTCACATGGTTGTCTGTTGTCATGTGTCATAATCAAAATGCTTACTTGAATAAACGAAGTACACACTGGACTCTTACAGGTGAAATGTATTTTTATTTTTAATTTTGGATTAAAAATGTCAGATCAGCAGAGTGAACTCCAGGTCAGCCTGAACTAGAACGAGACTCTACCTCGAAAAACCAAAAATAAATAAATAAATATGTCAGAGCAGGGCTGGAGGGATGGCTTAGCAGTTAAGGCATTTGCCTACAAAGCCAACGAACCCAGGTTTGATTCCCCAGTACTCACATAAGCTAGATACACAAGGTGGTGCATGCATCTGGAGTTTGTTTGCAGTGGCTAGAGGCTGTGGCATGTCCACTCTCTCCTCCTCTCTGTCTCAAATAATAAAAAAATAATAAAAAGGTCAGGTTGCCATGATGACCTTTTATTTCTTCACATTCATATTACATACTTTCAAATAGTTTTGTTTTTTTTTTTTTTGTTTACTTATTTATTAGCGGCAGTCAGACAAAGAGAGAGAGAGAGAACAGGTGTGCCAGGGCCTCCAACCACTGCAAACGAACTCCAAATGCATGCACACCACCTTGTGCATCTGGCTTATGTGGGTACTGGGGAATCGAGCCTTAAACTGGGGTCCTTAGGCTTCACAGGCAAGTGCTTAACCACTAAGCCATCTCTCCAGCCCTACTTTCAAATAGTTTTAAATCTACACACTTTTGTTGAAGCTTAAATACGTACCCATTAATTGTGTTTGTTCTAGAAATGAAGAAAGCTTATTTTGAATTGCATTCTTCAGTAATTTGGATAATGCATGCTAAAAATAACTTATTAATAGTTATTTGTAACTATGTTGCCTGGGGGCTAGAAAGATGGCTCAGCTGTGAAAGACACTTGCTTGAAAAGCCTGATGACCTGGGTTCCATTTTCCCAGTACCCACGTAAAGCCAGATGACAAAGTAGCACATGTGTCTGGAGTTCATTTTTAGTGGCAGATGCATCCATTCTCTCTTTCTCTTTACCTACTAACCTGTTTATCTATGTTTCTCTCTATCTCTATCTCTCTCAAATAAATAAAAATATATAAAATTATTTGCCTGAATCTATCATTGTAGTGTTTTCAAGTAGTACTTGACTGGTTTTTGTGTGTGGCTTTTTCCTTTTCTTTTTTCTAATTTTTTTTTATTGATAACTTCCATAATTGTAATAACCCATGGTAATTCCCTCCCTCCGCACCCTCCACTTTCCCCTTTGAAACTCCAATGTGTGGTTTTTTTCTCTAATTGTCCAATTCTAATAAAATCTACTTTAATAAATAAATAAATTCCACTTTCAAATTAACTTCTCCAGTTAATGCATTATATATGTGCTGCCTAATTTTTATGTCAGTATCTTCATATGTATATTGGTTAGATGTATACATCTGAATTTAAATTTGAAAAGTTCTTGTAAGATAAGGTAAAACTAAGGCCGGGCGTGGTGGTGCACGCCTTTAATCCCAGCACTCGGGAGGCAGAGGTAGGAGGATCGCTGAGAGTTAGAGGCCACACTGAGACTACATAGTTAATTCCAGGTCAGCCTGGACCAGAGTGAGACCCTACCTCGAAAAACCAAAAAAACAAAAAAAGAAAGATAAGGTAAAACTAAAACCAAAATTCCCTTTCTGGAAATATTTTCATTTTGCCTGATCAATCATAAGAAGTTTGTTCAACACCTAAGTCAATTTCTCTAGTTTAATTAATTTATTTTTGAACGGTCTGTGTAGCCCAATCTGGTCTCTAGCTCAAAACAATTCTCCTGCCTCAGTTTCCCAAGTGCTGGAATTAGAAGAGTGAGCCACCAAACCCCACCTGAAATATTTTATATTAAATTTTTGAAATATAAACCTACAGTCTAAAGCTATTGTTGGGTTTTCTACCTTTGTTGGAAGAGTGTTTAGTCTACACAAATACCAGTGCATTCTTGAAAATCTTGGATTGTTGGTAAAAGTCTGGATATGTAATTTTAAAAAAATTTCTTTACAGACCTCTTGATAAAATCTTGTGTGGAATGTGATCCAAAAAAGTGCCAAAGCCATCC
The DNA here is from genome assembly GCA_036365145.1 of Orientallactaga sibirica. Lineage (NCBI taxonomy): Eukaryota > Metazoa > Chordata > Mammalia > Rodentia > Dipodidae > Orientallactaga > Orientallactaga sibirica. The sequence goes on along the minus strand of JAEOAD010000008.1, from coordinate 49,354,265 downwards.
CTGCTAACATTTGTATTCTTCCTGTTTTTTTGTTTTGTTTTGTTTTGTTTTGTTTTCCGAGGTTTGGTTTCACTCTAGCTCAGGCTGACCTGCAATTCACTGTGTAGTTTCAGCATGACCTTGATCTCATGGCAATACACCTACTTCAGCCTCCCAAGTGCTGGGGTTAAAGGCATGTGCCACCATGCCCAGCTCCCTGAACCCTTTATACATGAATTTTACTTTGTTTTGTTAACAGAAAAATAAAAAGAATAATAAGAAGAAGAAGCTTGCTGCTTTCAATTAAATGGTTGAGATAGTAATTTAATATAACAGATTGCCCAGTTGATTTTTACATTTGGGGAATCATGTTTTTCTAGGCAGTTCAAAGATTGACTATATAGCTGCATGACACAGACCTTGAGAAAAGTAAATAGCTTTGTGGGAATATACCATGCAGATTCCAAAATGGTGTGTGTGTGTGTGTAAAAACTTTTAAAACTAATTCCTTTCTTTGGGCTGTGGAGACAGCTCATGGGTTATGCACTTGCCACGCAAGCATGAGGACCTGAATTCAGATTCTGAGAATACCTGACGCTGGACACAGTAGCGCGAGTGCCTACAATCTCAGCAAGTCTGAGAGGCTGACGCAAGAGAATCCTGGGAAGCTTGTGGCCAACTAGCCTGGCAAATGCAATGGCAAACAGCAAGAGACACTGGCTCACAAGGTGAAAAGCGAGGACCAACATCTGCTGAAAATCATGCTTGTATCCACACATACACATAAAGATTTAAAATTTGTTATTACAACTAAAATATATGCTAATTTTAAAAAAGGAAAAGAGAATGAAACCCTACCTTGAAAAAAACAACAAAAAAAAAAAAAAAGGAAAAGAATACTGGGCTTAGTATGTAGCTCAGGTAGTAGAGCACTTATATAACATGCATGTTGCTGTGGGTTCAATTCCCAACATGACATGAGACTGGGTATAATGGTGCATGCCACTTATCCCAGCACTCTAGAAGATGAGACAGGAAGATCAGAAGTTCAAGGCCAGGCCTTATACAGGGAGCTTGAGGCTAGCCTTGGGATACATTAGGTGGTATCTCAAGAAAAGGTTGCTACATTTGAACAGCTTTTCATTGTCAAAATAGAGAATACAAATTTATAACAATTTTGTGCAAAGAAGAATGAAATGAACAAGGTATAATAATTCATGTAAACCGGGCATGGTGCACATGTTTTTAATCCCAGCACTTGGGTGGCAGAAGTAAGAGGATTGCCGTGAGTTCAAGGCCACTCTGAGACTACATAGTGAATTCCAAGTCAGTCTGGGCTAGAATGAAACTCTATCTCAAAAAATAAAAATAGCCAGGTGTGGTGGCGCACGCCTTTAATCCCAGCACTCGGGAGGCAGAGGTAGGAGGATCACCGAGAGTTCGAGGCCACCCTGAGACTACATAGTGAATTCCAGGTCAGCCTGGACCAGAGTGAGACCCAACCTCGCAAAACCAAAAAAAAATTAAAATAAATAAAATAAAAATAAAAATAATAATTCATAGGGAATTGTCATAGGTCTGAAACATAATACCCATGTAACTTAAAATTGGTCAGTCAATAATATGAAATAGGAATTTTTTAAAAACAATTTCCAATTTTTTTTTTTTTTTTTTTTTTTTTTTTTTTTGCAAGGTAAGGTCTCACTCTGGTCCAGGCGACCTGGAATTAACTATGTAGTCTCAGGGTGGCCTCGAACTCTCAGCGATCCTCCTACCTCTGCCTCCCGAGTGCCGGGATTAAAGGCGTGCGCCACCACGCCCAGCAATTTCCAATTTTTATTTATTTATTTACAAGCAGAGAGAGAATGGGCACGCCAGAGCCTCTAGCCACTGCAAATGAACTCCAGATGCATGTGCTCCTTGTGCATCTGGCTTACGTGGGTCCTGGAGAACCAGAATCCTTTGGCTTTGCAGGCAATGCCTTAACCGCTGAGCCACTTCAGAATGGAAGGGTGAGGGAGGAAGAGGACACCCGCCTAGCCACCCAGATCAGCTGACTAAACCTGGGGATTAATGAGGTGACAAATGTTGCAGCCAGATTGTTCTCACATCCTTATATCTGGACACTGTCTCATCCCCCATTAATCATACTAGTGAATCTATTGTAATATTGTCCTCAGACTTTGTTGTTTCAAGATGTGAGTCCATAGACACAGAGGCTCCCAAAACCTCATCACTGAAGTAGAACTAAAATGATCCCAACGTGGCTCAGGGAAATTCGCGGAAGAGAGAGGGGGCGGAAAGAGTGTTAGAGCCACAAGTTGGGGCATTATGCACAGAGACGGCCTATCCCCCATAACTCTTGACTACCCCCACAATGCATGACCCACATTCCCCATTGATGAGGGTCCCTTTGGAAGGGGGAGGACAGGAAGGAGGATAATGGAGTCACCAATATGAATGTAAAATTAGAATAATATAAATAAAAAATAAGTTATTAAAAAGGAAAGACATTAAAAAAAATTTAATGTGAGGACAGAACTCAGTAATAGATCACACTTGCCTAGCATGTACATGGTCCTGGTATTCATCTCTATCTAGTACTGGAAAAAAACCTCAGTGGTGAGAGCTGGCATTGTTAGAACAAGTATACAATGATTGACCTGGAATTCACTATATAGTCTCAGGCTAACCTTGATCTCACAGTGATCCTCCTACTTCTGCCTACCAAGTCCATGCCCAGCTAAAGTAGGCACAGCTTTTTTTCTAGGAACTTTAGTTCACAATATTAAAGTAGTCAAGATAATATAATGAACCTATGGAGAGTTAATCAGAACAGTCCCCAGGACTACCAATACTTCAAAACTGCAGAGTTTGGTAGTGCTTAGGAACACTCTTAGCTGTGATAAAAGACTCACAAAATTGACTTAAGGCTGTTATACTTAAGTACATGGTTTACTGTAGACTAAAGTCTGCAAAGAGAAGGCATGGATGGGGCAGGGCCCAGGAAAGTTTTAAAATGGAGAGCCCAGTTGTCCTCTCTCTTGGAATCATTGCCAACACTGACTCTGCCAGCAACCGTGTGTGAGAAAACACATGGACTAGTGCAAACAGGAAAGGTCACTCAAGCCTTAGTGTCCAGAGTTTTTAACTGAGACAACGACTGCCCATATAGCTGACCTCAATCTACGGGTCTTCTGGAGGTCAGGCTGATACCTCCAGATTCAAACCACCATGAGTGAAATAAGACTTTTTTGCAGGCTCCACACAGCTCCCTGTCAAAGGGTACTCTTTAAAAAAATAATAATAATAAGTAAGTAAAAACTTTATTTATGTGCAAGCAGAGAGAGTAGAAGAAAGAGACAGAGAATGGATGGGCCAGAGCCTCCAGCCACTGCAAATGGACTCCAGACACATTCACTACTTTCTGCATCTGGCTCCACGGGGGTACTGGAGAATTGAACTCTGGCCCTTAGGCTCTGCAGGCAAGCACCTTAACTGCTGAGCCATCTCTTCAGCCTTGGTAAAGGATACTCTTATCAGACAGGATATATCAGTGGTTTGGAAATTACCGGAGGCAAATGCAGAGGCCAGATCTCTGGACCAGATTTAATTTATTACACAACCCATGACTCGACAAAAACTGTCTCTACCACCACCTTTCTTTCTTTTCTTTCTTTCTTTTTTTTTTTTTTTTTTTTTTTTGCATTAATAATATTTAGAAAGCCAGGCATTGTGAAACACACCTGTAATCCCAGCAGGGAAGAGGCTGAGGCCAGAGTATCAGGATGTTGAGGCAAGCCTGGGCTAAATCCCATTTCAAAAGAAATAGCCAGGTGTGGCGGCGCACGCCTTTAATCCCAGCACTCGGAAAGCAGAGGTGGGAGGATTGCCATGAGTTCGAGGCCACCTGAGACTACATAGTTAATTCCCAGGTCAGCCTGGGCCAGAGTGAGACCCTACCTTGAAAAAAAAAAAAAAAAAAAAAAGAAAGAAAGAAAGGTTGGGATATAGTGTAGAGGAACGGAACCCTAGCATGTACAAGGCCCCTGTTGCAGTAAAACTAATTAATAAAAGGATCTTCCTAATTCTTAGTACTTACCCCATTTTTGTTGTTTTGATTTTTGGATTTTTGTTTATTATTATTGTTGTTGTTTTAAAGTAGGGTAGACCAGGCTGACCTGGAATTTACTGTGTAGTCTCAGACTGGCCTCAAACTCATAGCAGTCTCACAGTGATCCACCTACCTCTGCCTTCCAAGTGCTGGGATTAAAGGCGTGCGCCACCACGCAGAGCTAGTTTTATTTGTTATTTATTTATTTATAATTTATTTGCAAAGAGAGAAAGAATGGACATGTCAGGGCCTCTAAACACTGCAAACGGGGTCCAGAAACATGCGCCACTTTGTGCATCTGGCTTTACGTGGGTATTGGGGAATCGAGCAGAGGTGGTTAGGCTTTGCACGCAAGCACTTTCATCGCTGAGCCATCTCTCCAGTCCTGTTGTTTGGGTTTTGACACAGAGTCTTGTGTAGCCATGGCAGGCGTGGTAGGTACTATGTAACACACACTACACTACACTACAGTAAATACACAGCGCCACCCCATGGGCGCAGAGATGGAGCCCTGCAGCTCGCGCCACCAGCCCCACTCCCCCCCAGCCGCCCGGAGGAGGAACGCGCGCTGGCAGCCCGAGGTCGCGAACATGGCGCCGCCGAGTGCTCGCCCCGGGTCGCCTTCTGACTCGGGCGGGAAGGAGCCCAACGTGGTGTCGCGGATCTCGCAGTGGGCAGACGACCACCTGCGCCTAGTCCAGGTAGCGCAGCCCCGCCGACCGGGCGAGTCTCGTGGGATGCGTCCCGGGGTCGGGGGCAGGGGATGACATCGCGAGGTCCTGGCGCGCGAACGTCCTGTGCCCGGCTCCGCACACCTGCTAGATGCTCTGGCTCGCTGTGGTCGGGAGACCTGAGGGGAGCACGAAGTTCTGCGGGCTTTGGAGAGGCCTATTTTGCTTTCCATACTCAGGATCCAGCCCAAGGCCTTGCACATGCAAGTGCTCCACCACTGAGCGACAGTCTCAGCCCTCTTTTTTTTTTATTTATTTTTTTGTTGACAACTTCCATAAGTGTAGATAATAACCCATGGTAATTCCCTCTCTCCCCCACACTTTCCCCTTTGAAATTCCCCTTCCCCTCTCAATCAGTCTCTCTTTATTTTAATTTATTTATTTTTATTTTTAATTTATTTATTTTTTGGTTTTTCGAGGTAGGATCTCACTCTGGCCCAGGCTGACCTGGAATTAACTATGTAGTCTCAGGGTGGCCTTGAACTCATGGCAATCCTCCTACCTCTGCCTCCCTAGTGCTGGGATTAAAGGCGTGCGCCACCACGCCGGGCTCTCTTTTATTTTAATGCCATGTTCTTTTCCTCCTATTATGATGGTCTTGTGTAGGTAGTGTGTGGCACTGTGAGGTCATGGATATCCTGGCCATTTTGTGTCTGGAGGAGCACATTGTAAGGAGTCCTACCCTTCCTTTTCAGTCCTCTTTTTAAGTGAAACAAGAGGCGAGTTCACTGGAGTTGTGGCAGAAGTAAGAGGATTGCCGTGAGTTCAAGGCCACTCTGAGACTACATAGTTAATTCCCAGGTCAGCCTGGGCCAGAGTGAGACCCTACCTTGAAAAAACAACAAAAAAAAAAAAAGGAAAAGAATACTGGGCTTAGTATGTAGCTCAGGTAGTAGAGCACTTATATAACATGCATGTTGCTGTGGGTTCAATTCCCAACATGACATGAGACTGGGTATAATGGTGCATGCCACTTATCCCAGCACTCTAGAAGATGAGACAGGAAGATCAGAAGTTCAAGGCCAGGCCTTATACAGGGAGCTTGAGGCTAGCCTTGGGATACATTAGGTGGTATCTCAAGAAAGGTTGCTACATTTGAACAGCTTTTCATTGTCAAAATAGAGAATACAAATTTATAACAATTTTGTGCAAAGAAGAATGAAACCCTACCTTGAAAAAACAACAAAAAAAAAAAAAGGAAAAGAATACTGGGCTTAGTATGTAGCTCAGGTAGTAGAGCACTTATATAACATGCATGTTGCTGTGGGTTCAATTCCCAACATGACATGAGACTGGGTATAATGGTGCATGCCACTTATCCCAGCACTCTAGAAGATGAGACAGGAAGATCAGAAGTTCAAGGCCAGGCCTTATACAGGGAGCTTGAGGCTAGCCTTGGGATACATTAGGTGGTATCTCAAGAAAGGTTGCTACATTTGAACAGCTTTTCATTGTCAAAATAGAGAATACAAATTTATAACAATTTTGTGCAAAGAAGAATGAAATGAACAAGGTATAATAATTCATGTAAACCGGGCATGGTGCACATGTTTTTAATCCCAGCACTTGGGTGGCAGAAGTAAGAGGATTGCCGTGAGTTCAAGGCCACTCTGAGACTACATAGTTAATTCCCAGGTCAGCCTGGGCCAGAGTGAGACCCTACCTTGAAAAAACAACAAAAAAAAAAAAAGGAAAAGAATACTGGGCTTAGTATGTAGCTCAGGTAGTAGAGCACTTATATAACATGCATGTTGCTGTGGGTTCAATTCCCAACATGACATGAGACTGGGTATAATGGTGCATGCCACTTATCCCAGCACTCTAGAAGATGAGACAGGAAGATCAGAAGTTCAAGGCCAGGCCTTATACAGGGAGCTTGAGGCTAGCCTTGGGATACATTAGGTGGTATCTCAAGAAAGGTTGCTACATTTGAACAGCTTTTCATTGTCAAAATAGAGAATACAAATTTATAACAATTTTGTGCAAAGAAGAATGAAACCCTACCTTGAAAAAACAACAAAAAAAAAAAAAGGAAAAGAATACTGGGCTTAGTATGTAGCTCAGGTAGTAGAGCACTTATATAACATGCATGTTGCTGTGGGTTCAATTCCCAACATGACATGAGACTGGGTATAATGGTGCATGCCACTTATCCCAGCACTCTAGAAGATGAGACAGGAAGATCAGAAGTTCAAGGCCAGGCCTTATACAGGGAGCTTGAGGCTAGCCTTGGGATACATTAGGTGGTATCTCAAGAAAGGTTGCTACATTTGAACAGCTTTTCATTGTCAAAATAGAGAATACAAATTTATAACAATTTTGTGCAAAGAAGAATGAAATGAACAAGGTATAATAATTCATGTAAACCGGGCATGGTGCACATGTTTTTAATCCCAGCACTTGGGTGGCAGAAGTAAGAGGATTGCCGTGAGTTCAAGGCCACTCTGAGACTACATAGTGAATTCCAGGTCAGCCTGGACCAGAGTGAGACAACCTCGCAAAACCAAAAAATTAAAATAAATAAAATAAAAATAAAAATAATAATTCATAGGGAAATTGTCATAGGTCTGAAACATAATACCCATGTAACTTAAAATTGGTCAGTCAATAATATGAAATAGGAATTTTTAAAAACAATTTCCAATTTTTATTTATTTATTTACAAGCAGAGAGAGAATGGGCACGCCAGAGCCTCTAGCCACTGCAAATGAACTCCAGATGCATGTGCTCCTTGTGCATCTGGCTTGCGTGGGTCCTGGAGAACCAGAATCCTTTGGCTTTGCAGGCAATGCCTTAACTGAGCCACTTCAGAATGGAAGGGTGAGGAGGAAGAGGACACCCGCCTAGCCACCCAGATCAGCTGACTAAACCTGGGGATTAATGAGGTGACAAATGTTGCAGCCAGATTGTTCTCACATCCTTATATCTGGACACTGTCTCATCCCCATTAATCATACTAGTGAATCTATTGTAATATTGTCCTCAGACTTTGTTGTTTCAAGATGTGAGTCCATAGACACAGAGGCTCCCAAAACCTCATCACTGATAGAACTAAAATGATCCCAACGTGGCTCAGGAAATTCGCGGAAGAGAGAGGGGCGGAAAGAGTGTTAGAGCCACAAGTTGGGGCATTATGCAGAAAGTGACCTATCCCCATAACTCTTGACTACCCCACAATGCATGACCCACATTCCCCATTGATGAGGGTCCCTTTGGAAGAGGAGGACAGGAAGGAGGATAATGGAGTCACCAATATGAATGTAAAATTAGAATAATATAAATAAAAAATAAGTTATTAAAAGGAAAGACATTAAAAAAATTTAATGTGAGGACAGAACTCAGTAATAGATCACACTTGCCTAGCATGTACATGGTCCTGGTATTCATCTCTATCTAGTACTGGAAAAAAACCTCAGTGGTGAGCTGGCATTGTTAGAACAAGTATACAATGATTGACCTGGAATTCACTATGTAGTCTCAGACTGGCCTCAAACTCATAGCAGTCTCACAGTGATCCACCTACCTCTGCCTTCCAAGTGCTGGAATTAGAAGAGTGAGCCACCAAACCCCACCTGAAATATTTTATATTAAATTTTTGAAATATAAACCTACAGTCTAAAGCTATTGTTGGGTTTTCTACCTTTGTTGGAAGAGTGTTTAGTCTACACAAATACCAGTGCATTCTTGAAAATCTTGGATTGTTGGTAAAAGTCTGGATATGTAATTTTAAAAAAATCTTGGACTCACAGCGATCCTCCTATCTCTGCCTCCTGAGTGCTGTGCTGGGATTAAAGGCATGCGCCACCACGCCCGGCGTTTTTGTTTTTGTTTTTTGTTTTTTCAAGGTAGGGTCTTGTTCTAGCCCAGACTGACCTGGAATTCACTATGTAGTCTCAGTATGTCCTCGAACTCACAGTGATCTTCCTACCTCTGCTTCCTGAGTGCTAGAATTAAAGGCATGTGCCACCATGCCCAGCTAGAGTCTCAATTTATATAATCACTTTTTTTTTTTTTGAAAGAGAGAGTGAGGCCGAAAGAGAATGGGTGTGCCAGCAGCCTCCCAGCCACTGTGAACAAACTCCAGACATGTGTGCCCCCTTGTGGTGAATGTGTAGTATTGCACCCTTGTGTCACTTTTTGCATCTGACTAAATGTGGGACCTGGAGGTTTGAACAGGCGTTTTTAGGCTTCTCAGGCAAGTGCCTTAACCGCTAAGCCATCTCTCCAGCCCTAAAATCACCTTGTTAAGACTCAAAATGGCTTATGCAGGATTTAATTTGTTACAGTGGTATAATCACTAAATTTGTATTTCAGACATTATGAACTATCTCATTTTTTTTCTTTTCTTGAGTATAAAACTATTGACTACTGTGTAGTGTTATTTATTATTATTAGTTTTGTTTTGTTTTTGTTTTTGTTTTTCGAGGTAGGGTCTCACTCTGGCCAAGGCTGACCTGGAATTAACTATGTAGTCTCAGGGTGGCCTTGAACTCATGGCGATCCTCCTACCTCTACCTCCCAAGTGCTGGGATTAAAGGCGTGCGCCACCACGCCCAGCCTTTATTTATTAATTTATTAATAAATTTAGTTATTAGCATTATATGTGTTTATATGTGTATGGGTGCACCCAGTCTCCTGCTGCTGCAAATGAATGTAAGACACATGTGCCACTTTGGATCTGGCTTTACATGTGTGTGGTGGTTTCAATCAGGTGTCCCCCATAAACTTCATGCACTCTGAATGTTTGATCCCCAGCTGGTGGCAATTTGGAAGGAGATATGTTGCTGGGGAGTAGACCCTTGATGTTTGCCAGTGTTAACTCACTCTCCTGCTGTTTTCCACCTGCTATGGCAGAGATGATGTCCAACCTCTTCTCATGCCACACCTTCTCCTGTTTTCATGAAACATTCTCTTGAAACTATAAGCCAGAATAAGCCTCTTTCCTCCTAGCAGCTGCTTTTGATCAGGTGTTTTATCCCAACAACAAGAAGGTAACTGCAACAATAGGTGCTGGGAAAACAAACCTGGGTCATTAGACTTTGCAAGCAAGACTTAACTGCTGAGTCATCTTCCCAGCCCTCTGTTCAATATTATTTATTGATTTATTTATTTATTTTTGGTTTTGCGAGGTAGGGTCTCACTCTGGTCCAGGCTGACCTGGAATTAACTATGTAGTCTCAGGGTGGCCTCGAACTCTTGGCGATCCTCCTACCTCTGCCTCCCGAGTACTGGGATTAAAGTCGTGTGCCACCACGCCCGGCTTTCAATATTATTTATAATAAACATTATATAGTTAGATAACATTAAGATTACATCAAAATTATTTTCCTGCCAAGCATGGTGGCGCACACCTTTAATCCTAGCACTTGAGAGGCAGAGGTAGGATGATCGTCATGAGTTCAAGGCCACCCTGAAACTACATAGTGAGTTCTAGATCAGCCTGGGCTAGAGTGAAACCCTACCTCGAAAAACCAAAAATAAATAAATAAATAAAATTATTTTTTATATTTTATGTCTTATATTTTCTGCTAAACCAGTAACTGAAATAACTGAAAAACTTGAGCCTACCTATAAGGATTGAGTTGAGGTAAAGAAAAGCATGCAACTGGGTATGGTGGTGTACACCTTTAATCCCAGAACTCAGGAGGCAGAGGTAGGATCACCATGAGTTCAAGGCCAGCCTGAGACTACATAGTGACTTCCAGGTCAGCCTGAGCTAGAAAGAAAAAAAGAAGAGGAAAAAAGAGAAAACATGCAGGTCATTCATATTATAAAGTTTTGCTTGCTCCCTTATGCCAGCAGGTCCTAAGTTGCCCACATCTCTAACCAAATGATTACATTTCCATGAATCTTAACTTTTAAAAATTATTTATTTATTTGCAAGTACTAAGAGACAAAGAGAAAAGAAATGGAGAGAGAGAGAGAGAATGGGCACATCTAGCCACTGCAAATAAACTCAGATGCATATGCCACTTTGTGCATCTGGCTTTATGTGAGTACTGGGGAATTGATCCTGGGTGGTTAGGCTTTACAGGCAAGCACCTTAACCACTAAGTCATTTCTCCAGCCCCGAATCTTAACTTTTAGTACACAGATTTCAATTTTCTGTAAAAAGATGGCATACTAGAGGAACCTTTAACTGTCCACTTACTTCTTGTTCAGCTAGTTAAAGCAAACCCAGGACTTAGCTGAGCATGGTGGCTGAAGCAGAATTTTCTGAATTCAAGGCCAGCCAGGGCTACAAAGGGGCAGCCTGTTTCAAAACAAAATCAAAGAACCAACAAACCATAATTTGTCTAGCTTACTTGTCTATACTGGGAGTTGTTAGTAATAATAAAATACTATCTTTTAGGAGTTTTACAAATAAAGTTTTACATATATGTGGCAATAAATATAGATATAAATTCTGATGTGGCTGCTTTGAAATTATCCAATCTTCACTGTCTGATATAGAGTCATCTATTTAATTTGAAAGCCTATAGCTTCAGGAAAATTTTCAATTTAACCTTAATTTCAGTAGCTCAGAATGCTGGGATCTCATGGGCTTGGGTTACTACCCATGATTTTCATTTTGGTGAATATTTGAAAACAAAAATCACTTACATGCCAGATGCACAAGGGGCACATGCATCTGGAGTTTGTTTGCAGTGACTCGAGGCCCTGGCATGCCCATTCTCTATCTGTCTGCCTCTCTTCTCTCTCTCTCTCTCTCTTTCTTTCTCTGCTTGCAAATAATTTTTAAAAAATTTTTAATAAAAAAAATCACTTACATAGTGTAAGTCATGAAGACAGCTTCATGTTGCTGGGATGAACACCCAAATCAGACACAGTTTAAGGGAGCATTAGTTTCAACTTACAGATCCAGGGTAAAGTTCCATCAGTGGCAAAGAAGCTGCTTGTATTACATCCAAGCAGAGAGAAATAACAAAATAGTCCGTAAA